>VYZR01004261.1:0-11353 GCA_013400675.1 Oxylabes madagascariensis
TTTTTTTTTTAAGAAGGCAAAAGTTATTGAAATGGGTCCAAACTGTTGCATTTTGAAAAGGTGGTTATTAAAACTATATTCCATTTTTGGGAGACCTAATGTAGCTGAACTCCATTTAATATGTTGTTTTAAAACTCTTTTTGTGTCAGTTACCAGGATATAAATGATAGGATTACAGTAACATTCTTGAAACAGAATTTTGCCTGCTAAATTGAAAATTACTAAATAAGGGTTCAGTATAGAATTTGTTGTTATTATTAAGAATGGTTTCTCCAACAAAAATATTTTTATTGACAGTTTTATCTTTGGGTGAGGATCTAACATTAGTTAGCTTATTGACATTTCTGACACTTCTAAATGATTCTTTAATACTAGACAGCTTTGGTCAAGCTCTTTGAACCAGACTGTTCAGGCACTTCTGATGTCTGGGAGCATTTACAGATTTTCCTACATGTGCTGGTATTGGAACATGAATTCTCTGGATGTTTTTTGGCATGTTATTAAGTAGTTTAAAGTCATGACCTTTTGGATGCTGTTGTGGGCTAGATTGAAGTGTGTGGTTAATTAATATGGGAATGATAAACGCATAAGTGGACCCAGAGAATTATGTGATTCTATTTATATGGCAGTATAAGAATACCAATCAGGGAGAAAAAACCTGTTGGTAACATGAGAAACCTCTGTTAGGGCCCACTGTGACAAATTTCAGTGACAATACTGTCAGAGGTGAATGGAATTAGTTCTCAGAACAAGACACTCTGTGATTTCTTTCCCTGGAAGAATTACTTTTGGAGCCACCAAGTTTCCTGACAGGATCCTGTCTTTAGAGCTTGCAGCCCTGTTCTGTGCCTCTGCCCCTTCCTGAGGTACTGATTTCTCTGTAACAGCTCGTGTCCTCAGCTCTTTGGGAACGTCCCTGCACTCCCACTCTGTCACTTCAGATGCTCCTCAGGCTCTGCTGTGTCCTCACCAGGCATTCCCCCCGCAGGAAGTCACAGGCAGCAGCCAGGAAAGCTCCTTATTAACAAGGCACCTCCCTTAATTTTCATCTCACTGCTGATTAGCTGTGCAGGATTACCGGGTTTCTCAGGTTTAAGGCTATGTGGGATGCCTTGCTATTGATCAGGCTTTTCCAGGGAGGATTCTCAAATTTTGGCTTGCAGTCATTAGCAGGTTGTTACAATCACTATCCCTTTTTAATTTTCCAAGCCTGTAGGCTACATATAAAGACTTAAAGGATGATTCTGCTGGAAAAGTGCCTTGAAAGGAGAGATGTGTGGGCCTGTTTTGACAAAGGAAGAGGCTTTTTCTTGCTTATTAACAAAGAAATAGAGACATGCAAACCAGTATTACTGAAAGATATTAAAAATAATTTTGAGGTTCATACACCTCCTCTGCTGAGGTGTATTTTATGGTGGCTTAATGGACAGAGAGGGATTAATTGGCACTACATCCACTGCCAGGGACAAAATGCCTATAGATGTGTCCCTTGTCAATCTTCCATCTCCCAGTACCCCAGCACACCCGTGGAAAAACAGTGTTCTATCCAGGGGCTAAAGGCATTCTCATTATTAAGGACAGTATCAACTTCAAAACTCCAGGCCTGTTCTCATTTCTTTGCCATGTGTCTGTGAGATCAAATATTCCTGAGAGGACAGCAGAACTAAATTAATTTCTTAGTGGCATGAAATACTGTTTTGTGCCTTACGTTACATGTCAGCAGCCCTTTATTAATGTGGTGCGTGCAAGCAGGCCAGATCTTCCAAATGAGGAGAGACTGAGCTTATCCCTAATGACACAGAGAGGCTCTTACTTAATTAGAAGTCATGAACATGTATGTAAGGGCAGATGGTGTAAAAGAGAAGGAAAAAGGACAAGAGTGTTGCCTTTTTGGGTGCAGTTTGTGTGGTCATAGCAGATATATTTTTGCTCTTCTCCATTTGTTTCTCGGCTCTGCCAGGGGACCTCTTGGAATTTCCTGGAGCTACATGTCAGGTGTTGACAGGAGGATTGCTAATTTTGCCAGCATGCCATGCTAAATACTAATTTAGGTAATTTAACACAATGTGACTTGATAGAAGCACTTCTGTAGCTTCTTGATTTTCTTCTTAATATGAAACATAGATGAGATTCATCACTGATATGTCAAATAATCTTTCTGCTGTGATGACTGGGGACATGGGATGAAACACAAGGAGCTTTCAGTACCCAAAATCCTAAATTTCGTGTGAGTGCTGTAAAGTTAAAAGCTTTTTCTCTCTGGCCTCATGTATTCTATCAAAACACATTATCTGTGGAGAAAAACTGAGCAAAAATGTTTCCAAAGTGTTTGCTGGCTTTCTGAATAATGAATTAAACTTTAATATTTATTAAATACAAAATAGTAATAAATTACAATTGCACAATTTCTTACAGTTTTTATTAAGATCAAAACTTATTTGTTCAGACTAGACTTATATAAATAAATCACAGTACATTTTTACTTGTGTTTAGAAGATTGTAATACATATTACAAAATTAAGAATTTTTTTGTCCCTCAAACCATCACTGCGAAAGGAATCATGCATTATTTCTACTAAACAAACAAAATGCCCACCTAATTGAGAGAGCCTTGGTACAGGTATGGCCCTACTCCCCAAAATTAGACATGAAACATAGAGATACCAGGACTACTTATTGAACAAGAAATAATAAAGTATAGTACAATGTCCATGTGTTATCAAAACCAAAAGTATACCAAAACAACACACCTCTCTTCACGCGCCTTTGTGATGGCTATCGAAGATGGCAGCTGGCCAGCATGCAACCGAGTAAAACATCTCAGTTTTACAATGTCTACATTTGAGCAAAAGAGGAGGAGGAACTAAAGAGCCCAGACAAAACAAATGAACAAATGAAGAGCCCAGATGTTTGCGAGTCCTCCCGTCACCTTCCCCTCCACGCCACGCGCGCTGCCTTTGCTCAGCGGGCTATGCCTTTCCTGGGCAGTGCCATCAGTGTCCTTTGTTGATCTCCAAGGGGATGGATGTGGTCCCAGAGAACTGCAGGGCCCTGGAGAACTTCCAGTTGTGGTTCCTTGCCCAACCCACTATATTAGAAAAGAACTGTGAACACAGCTCTTGGAACTGCCCAGCCTTGGGCGCTGCGGTGCCGCTGGAATCCAGCTGGCACAGCTCGGCTCGGCTGTCACTTCAGCACTAAATCATGGTGCCACTAATTGCAGCAGGATTCAAGGTGATGCTGTCACCAAGTCTGTCCTGCTGCCCTTTTTTGCAGAACAGGGGGCTTCCATTAAATTCTACAGTATTGTGGATTACTTTCTCTACATGCCTTTTTTTTTTCCCCTACTAGATAAGAAATCCATTGTTTTCTCTCTTAATACTGAGATGTAATCATTTGACAATGCACTGTTCTAAAGGGACAAAAGCATTTCATCGATAACACTTCAGATGGAGTCACCTTTTTTCACTTCTTTCTGTTCAAACAAAATATATTAATAGCAAAGTCATTTCAGATGGATTTCTGGCTGGGTCAAACAGACTTTTCAACTGAATTTCCTGGTCCCCATTTATTGTTTGTTACTTTTAAACTAAAAGAGTTTTCATCTATTTTTGATTTCACTTGCAGACACGTCCTCTCAGTGCTTGAATGTTGCTAGGTGATAAGCATTTAAATCAATATATCTGTTGTGTCTCTGGATTTGGGTGCTCATGTTAATATAGCTACATACCATGCTTGGTGTTTAAAACACTTGAATGAAACCAAACTAGACCCAACTGAACCAAAGAATAAAAACAACCCAAAAACCCCCTCAACAACCACCCCTCAAGCCAACAAGGGTGGACTAAAACAACCTCTTTTTTTTCCATTCTTTTGTATTGCCCTTTGCTGTTGTTTAATTTTGTATTGATCCCGGAGTTTCCCTACCAGCGGTTAAATTGGACCTCTACGTAAAAAATGTCTCACGTGTGCTGCTTTTCTGTTTTATGGATCTGCTGGCATGGAAAACTGAGCCATGCAATGGCTGATAAGAACAGTTTAGACCCTGGGTCTTTTACGCTACATATTTGTTTTCTGTTCTGGGAGTCCCCGCTTCCCCAGATTGAGATGAATGTTTGCTTATCCACTGCCAGGGCTATTTGCAGGGAAAAGTGAAACAAAAGAAAACAGCAATGCTTTTAATGTCTTGTGATTTCAGCGGAAGCAGATAAAGAAATATTTGAGCACTCAGCTGCAGAGGATTTGTGCTGTGTTTGTCATGGGAATATCAAGCCACTGTCCTTGGTACTCGGCCTCCCAGCCACTAACCTGGAAGGTTTTCCCATTGTCACTCACTGCTTTTCCACAGAACAACACCTGACACTGAGGCTTGTTGCAGAAAACTGAAAGCAACAATAGCATGTTGTTAAAGAGCAAAATGGGATTAAAATCTTGCTTAGATGCATTTCTAAGTGACTTTCTCTTCTATTTTAGGGTTATGATACTTGTCATACAGTGTTATAATGCATTCACAGCAAAGAAGAAAACAAATGAGGATTTCAGCGTTGAAATCATCCTTGGGAATCTACTGCTAATTTACCACTGAGAATCATAGCTCAGAAAAGAAAGACTGAGCAGTATGGGGACCATAGCTTTCCCTGGGTTTCCAATTGGGTTTGTAGCAGAATTATCTATCCTCGGTCCTTCCAGCAGGCTGTGGTATTATTGTAACACAGTCCAAAGACATCAGCAGTCTACTGGCCAACCAGAGCCAGAACACAAAAATATTTCGGGTCTAGGGAATAACACCGGTTAAGTGGAGTATAAAGGTAAAGAGTGAAGTATCCAAACATAGAAAATATCTATCATTCCATAGATGCACTACTATAAGGCAGGTATTTGTAAAAAGCACATAGAGATGCCACAGCCTGAGTAACAGTTTGCAAGTCATGAGCAAAAATTAGGAGAATTCAGTAAATTAGTGTTTCTTTCTCATCTCTAAGCCTTTGAAGTCTGCCGGGTTCCACTTTAAATGCTCACTGTCACAGAGATTTCTTTCCCTGTTTTAGTAGAACTCTGTTCAAAATAATTCTTTTGATGGCAGACCCTTGAGCATTAAATAAACTATGCACGGTAATAAAATAAAAGAACTGCAACCCACTGGCAATTATAATGATACCACTTTTCAGCTGATGTCCCTTTGAGCTTCTGGGCACAAATCCTAGAAAGGCTCCTGCACTTTTTCATAGACACAAACTGAGCCTCCTGTGTAGGTGTTTTCCCCTTCCCAGCAGTTTCTGTTGCTAACATTGCAGTGGGAAGCGTGCCCGCCCTGCATTCCAGGCAGAAGCACTGTGTGGAATGAATTGTCCAGGAAATCAGAGAACTGCACTCCAAAGGAAGAGCTCCTCCTTCTTTGCTCACATCCACCTCCCCTGGGTGACTCCTGGGAGGTGAGCCTGGATGAAGAGCGTAGGATTCTGCCCGAGGGGAGGCTCATGCATGAACAGATATGCACATTGTCAGGTACCACTGGCCTCCTGATAGAAAGCTGAAGGTGGAGTGAAACAGTTTTGCCATGGCAACATTATTTTCATTCTTTTGGAAATGCCCAGTTGTTGCCCTCCTGAAATTGTGCTTGGGCAGGTATAGAAATGCTGTTTAATTTGCCAGGTATGCCTTTGCCTGTGGCAGCTGTATTTCCACAGAGTGGCAAGAGATTTTTGAGAACCGCTGTGCTTACAAGAATTCTGTTTTATACCTGCAACATACATTTACAACAGATCCAAGGTTTCCTGCATGTTCCAAGATATTCTTTACCCACAAGTAATTCTGATTTTGTGGAAGATCCTCACTGAAAGGTTATGAAACTAATTTTTCAGACTTGAGGCCAACATTTTAGCTATTTCTTCAATCTGTGCGTGCATATTTGTGTCAGCAGAGTTGCAGATCCAAAACGCTTGGTGAACATTCATCACATACAAGATGTGAAGCAATATGTGTGCACATAAACTTATCTGAAGTCTATTCAAATGACCAGGGCTCCCTCTCTGTAAGCACATAGCAGACAGCTGTTTTGTATAAAACATCCATACTTTGCATTTGCATCTTTTAAACAAAAAAATTCCCATGTAAAGATGTGAGTCAAGTTCTCTGTAGAAAACACGGCGGATGAGAGAACTCCATGAGTGGCTAAAAAAGTGGTGAAAAAATTATCCCAGGGTCTCCTGCTTTGGGGCACAAATTTCATTATGTGACAGAATGCAGTGCTTTGATTCATTTTCTTTTAATGGTCAGAATTTGTCAGAATTTACAATATACCATCATGTAAAACAGCCCTGCTAATTCTACCATAAATAATAAAGGAAATCTTCACAGGCACTATATATTTGGAACAGCATTTTGAAACGACACAGGGTGTGTGTGTGTTTGTATGATCCAGCATTGCCACCTGGGACACGCTTCCAACAGTTTGCAGTGTCGTGGACATGACTCAGAAAAGTTGACTGGAAAATCATCCACAAAGGTTGAGAAGTAGCAATCACCATGTTATACAGATGGTTATCTCCTTTCTCAAAGAATATGCTGTCATTACAAATACCATATGCATCTTGTTCTCACACAACAGAACTTTTTTTACGTTTTTTTCAGATTTGAAGGATTTCTGCAAGGAACCATATTAGTTTATTTTCATGTCAGGTGAAAGGAGGGCACTAGCTGAGACTGAGGACACAACTTGTCATCAAAAAATAAATATCTGATGGCAATCATTCTTGAAAAAAAATGCTTAGAAAGCTAACCATTCACAATACTGCACCTTTTTTTGCAAATACAAGGACAATGTTTGTTGCTGCTTCCCATATTTGTTGGTTTACATTGCTATCTATCATTTTGCTTGTAAAACCTGGGTTATTCTACTGAACAGAAATGATGACTTGAATTTGGGTAATGCTTACGACCATACAAATAATCTAACAGTAGCAGTAGTGTCAGCTGGAGAATCAATGCTTCAAGTGGATAACATCACGCTATTTGAAACCAATAGCTCTTCACACAGTAGAAGACTGAGGGTCCTATTCAGCAAATATTCAGGGTCCTATGGCTGTGGCCACAGAGGTTCCAGAAGCTCTCGCTGAGTCTAATCCTGATTCAGGAACCAAAATGATATGCTGTGTATGTATTTCTCTGCACAGCCTGGATGCGCTGGACACCCTCCCCCACTTGATTCCTGGGAAGGAAAAAAATATGTCTCTGTTTAGCTTTCAGTGACATGAAAAGCAATCCACAGTAATGAAATCTAAAGAAGTTAGCCAGGCATGTATGAAAAGAACAGGATGCCTGTGAAAAGGGAAGAGCTGTCAAAACCTAATTGTGGGCTCTGGCTGCAATGAAATTTATCAAAGAGGGAAGGTAGATTGGATATAAGGATGTAGACAACTGCTAGGAGACACTTGTGGGTAATAGTAGCCCTTACACTACACCTCGTGTGCTATGTCAGGACATTCCTATCAACACTTGGCTACAGCTGAGAGCTCCTGAATGCCTAGGTCAGTATTTCAAGCATGGCACTTCAGCCAGCAGCTACCCTGTCACTGGGGGCACAAACACCTGGGCAGAGCTGCCCCACTGCTGGCAGCACCTGTGCCGAGAGGGCATGGAGCCCTCCTCCTGCCACACAGCCCGTGGGCACTCCCTGCTCAAACTGTGCTGCTGGGGAGCCCAGGCACCAGGAAACGCAATTCCTTACGGACACAGAACAAGACTGTGGGATTCTTCCCAGCTTGCAGCATCTTCACAATGCCTGACAATCTTTTCTGGAACTGCTTATGGCCAGTGCTCACAACCAAGCAGGGAAATCTTCAGTGGCACTGTGGTAACACAGATGCACTCTGGTGCAGAAAGTAAACTCAGAGGGGCTGTGAACTGCCTGCCTCCAAGTATTAGTTCCCACAGCATCATGCCTGGCTTCATATGGGTACTGTGCTCTTTCCTGTCTTTCAACATTGAGGATAACTCTGGGGCTGTTCCTTTGACTGGGAGTACTGCCTGACTCAGCCAGCAAGAACAACAATTGGAGTAAGTCATGGTAACTTTAGGAAGCAATTTAGTCTGATCTTTGATGAATTTCTGTGTCTCATGAATCAGGATTAGTGTTCCCTGTACTGGGGAGAGGATTAGACAGAGGGATTAAAAGGACATCTTTACCCCACTGGACTCTGTGGAATAGCCCCTGAGGATATGGCTAAGAAAGAGTTCAACAGGAATGCCAAATTTCTGCTGAATAGGTTAAAAGGGTGAGGAAGCCTCTTCGGCAGCCATCCAAGCGCAGAAGACCTGCATAACATTCCTGCTGAATAGGGCCCTAAAGACAAAAAACAAAACAAAACAAAACAAAAAAAAACCATAGGAACCTTGAAAAGCTTTTCTGATTGTGTCGCTTCTTATCAGCGCCTCAGATCTCCGGAGACACTTAAACATATTCTTTTCAGTGTAGTTAGGCATCCTTTGAGATTTGTTAGTGCCATGGATGATGATATATTGTTACAAGAAAAGAAGTCAAATTAGGTTGTTGTATATAAAAAAAAAATAGATCTCGATTGTTCTGTAAACAAGGTCCATTTCTTTATATCAATTAACAGTGAAAGTTACCCAAAATCTTATTTAAAAAAGCAAAACTACATCCTCAATCGAGTGTATAATGTTTGGTGTTTTCATGTCTATATATTATAGACAACAATTACCTTCTGTCTCCCTGAAATTGAAAGGAGCAGACTTAACTTGTGTGTTCTGTTTCAATTTTAGAGCGTGTTCAAACCCTTTTCTAGGATTTACTTCATGCGTGCAGATCTTGTATTTGCCCAATAAAATTTTATCAGACTTCTAATGCCGTGTGGGAGAATATTCACCATTGCAAGGGGGAAGCAATAAATCAAAGCCTTACCTCCACAAGAGGATGCCAGTGAGCGATGGGCTTCCGAGGGTATGAGAGCATTTCATTCCAGTGGTCACGACCTAGGCTCTCTGCATCGTTGCCCACTTGACAAACTCCAATGACCTCATTGTGACCTACACTGTGAAAATGGTCCATAATATTTTTTTCTTAAAATTTTACCTTCGGAACTGCACCATTTGCATATTTTATCAGAAACATTACTCGTGGATTTTTAGGGTTAATTCTTGCCTGGAGAACACAACGCACTAGGAAGTAGGTTTGCTATTTGCATTTCCCACTGCTCAGAACAATATGATATTTCCCCCCTTGTAGCACACAAAAGGTTCTTTGCTCATGTTCTGTAATTAGCTGCAAAGGCAAATAGGCTCTAAGACACAACTTTATAAATGGAGCATGTGTGTAAAGGCTTGGTATAAACGTACAAACAGAACATCAGTGCGTGGCCTCTCCAACTAAATGCCCAGTTATCTCAGTTCTGCTGAACACAAGTGCAGCTTACTGACGTCAGTTGTGGATGAGAATCTATATTTTAAAATTTAGTAAGGAAATTCTGCCTGACAAAACAAAAAAAAAACTGGAGACTTCTACCCAACTCCTCAACATGACATTAATTCCCTGCTTAAATGGAAAAAAAAATTATAACTTTTTATTTCTGGGTGTAAATCTAGCGCGCAGGATTTTATCAGCCAATATTCGACAGCTACAGGCATCTCACCGGTCATAATCCATAACAGCTATCGACAAGTTAATTTGGTCAATGTTTTCTGGAGGTACGTCAAAGACTATGGCTTCATTGTAAACGGGATTTAGGGTGTTCCTCTTGGTGGAAGTTTTCCTTTTCTTTAGCCGCCTTCCTTCACACATTAAAGAAACCTTCACGTAGGGATCTGTGTGGGTCATAAGAACAATGTTGATTTTTGACAAATGCAAGCGGAAAGTGAAGGGAGACTTCTTGTGTGCCCATACCTGCTTGCAGGATTAATCTCCTGGACCTGACTGGAATTTGAGGCTCTCTGTTACCATGGAATGCATGGGAGGCAGTGCAGTTTTGAAAGATTTACCTGGTTGACTGCTTATAATGAACTTTTTAGGTTCAAGAAGCTCCTTGTTGTGTACCAGCTTCTCAAAGGGTATTAAAATATCCACTGAAGTGTGTTATACATGACTATTTTATACAACAACCTGTGTATCAGCCTATTTATAGCAGCCTAATTACTTGTTAGATTTTAGGACAGACAGAAGATGACAATGTTTTTCACAACGGGATTTACTGTTGTATGGTTAAATAAAATTCAAAGCGTAACGATTAGGGACTTATATTTCTCAAGAGAATTATAATTATTTTTAAACTCCTGAATGTAGCAAAAAAGAAAGCTATTTCTTTGTAGCTCCTTTCTGAGAGCTCTACAACTCCCTGCTAGTATTTAAAAGTCATCTATGAAACCTTACTCATGTTTATAATTTTTATTGTGGGATTTTGAAAGGGTTGCTGGAAGGATTTTGGGATGATCGCTGCTTTCTCCATATGCCAGCAACAGCAGAACTGGCTCAGTGGCTCTTGGGGACTGACAGAGAGGGCCAGTCTGCCTCTGTGTCATAGCTGTGACAGTCTGCTGCACAAACAAATTCCCAGTGTTGGGGGAATGCATTTTGGTCAACTTGTTTTACTCTGAATTACAGTGGCATTGGAAATAATAACCATGCAGTCTTTTTGAGAGAGCAACTTATTTTAAACTGTTGCTTGGAACTAAGCAAACTAAAATGTATTATTTATTTCTCATAAACTCCTGTACTCAAGCAGAGCTCACAGTATAACAACGCCCCTCTCAAAAATCATTCTGGGATTTGACAGTGTTGAATTCTGTGTCTTGGGAGGGAAATGGGACAGAAATCCACACTGAGCATTAAATTCATTCCTACCTGATGCTCCTGTGATATCCATTGCCTTTAAATTTCTTGCCTTTATTATTGTAATAGTTAGTCTACCAGCTGTTGGAAGGTAGCAGAGTGAAAACATAAGGTCACCAAGATCCACGTTATCCTGTTCCAAGAAAAGAAAGATAATGTGAAGTAATAATAACAATGTTTCTACTCTTAGCAGGATTTAAAGATAAAAAGATACCTTTGGGGATCTACAGTTATGCAGTAAAAGCTCAATTCTCATTCTGAAACATATCTGAAAAAACCAGCCATCCATGTGCATACAAAATTCGAGTCACTCTGTTGCTAGACCACCAAAGTTCTCCAGGGTAAATGAGGTTACAGTTTCTAACACTCAGTCCTTGGAGATGATACACATTTAAATGATGAGGTGCCCTGTGAGGGACTGGAAAATCTTTGCTATATTTTATGTTTTTTAGTGATTTGCCTGTTTCACTGACAAGCAGCCACAAATGTCTGTGCCTTTCCCTCTGGTCTGCA
>VYZR01004276.1:0-14500 GCA_013400675.1 Oxylabes madagascariensis
AAAAAAAAAAAGGGAAAAAGGAGCTTGAAAATAGCAGCAACTCTAAGTCTCTGTATGTGGTCTACCTTTTGGGGCTGGAATGAGTAGCCTCAAAGGCACTTAGGTGGCTGAAAGCCTGTGAGGCCTCGTCAAAGCACAATGCTGTGTATAGAGAACAACATCTGGAGATATTCCTGGATGTGTTTCCTCCCAGGCTGATCTCCTTGAGTTTACAGCCCTCTGGCTTGTTTACTAAATTTTATTTTTGGGGTTTAAATTATCATGAAGACTCATCGTGAGAATAAAATGCCCATCTCAGCTTCTGTTTACTCAAACTGACTCAAAAAACCCCTCATATTTTCAATCCTTGATTTCTCTAGAATTTTAAGGCAGTAAGTCCCATTCATATTCCAGGAGTGACTACACTCAATGTGGGTTTGAAACCTGAAGTTCCAAAGCCTGCAGGCGGCACCCAAGAGCATGGAATATGACTTCTCCAAGCTTTCTGTGTTCCTTGGCCAGATTCTGATCTCTGTCACCTTACAAAACTTTGCTGGGTAGCAGAGACAAGGATCTGATCCCACATTTTAGTAAAATGAGGCTTCACTGATTCACAGTTGAAAGAAAATAGTATCTGCCACAGCTTCTTTCATCCCAGGGCTGGTGACTGGATTTTGTTGTCCAGTGGTCCATGGAAAGCTTTTTAGGGCTGGTATGGGAGTGACCATAAGGAGCTGGGGAGCTGCAGAGCCTCAGCCCATTGACAGGAGCAGAAATGACTCACAAACACACCAAAGCAAAATGGGCAGCTACAAGGATACAAGAGTGGTACAGTAAATAGGATATCCTGCCAAAACGCTCTCTAAGTGGCCATTAATGGACATCTGAGTTTTGCTAAATAATTGATGTGTCTGTTGTGTTTTTTTTTCTTCCCTTATAGATCTTTCAAGGAATTTAGTTTCTGTTCCTTTGCATTTAGTTTCTGTTCCCTGAAATGTTGCTTTTGAGCCTGTCTTCTCAAGCATTTATAGACATGGTCTGTGTCTAAGGCAGATTTCTAATAGCAGTTCCTGTCTGCTATGGTCAAAAAGCATTTGGCCCCAGGTGTGTAAGGAGGCAGATAGCTCTCTTTGTTCTCCTGGTGTAGTTGGGAAACGGAGGTGTAACCAGCTAAAGTGGGATTGCCAAAGGCAAGCTATAGGTCTCTATAATAGGCAAGAACAAGTCTTGTCCTTTGACTAACACAAAGAAAAACATTAATGGAGCTCTAAAAACTACTAAAATGGGCTGTCTGAATCCTAGGCCTCCAGGGGTTCTAAATAATACTCTTTTGTCCATCTCTATCAGTAAAAAAATGTCTATTCTGTTGTTGTCTGGGCTGAAAATATCAGTGTCTTGCACTGGCTTTGCAATCTGACTTTGCTGACTCTCACAATGCAGAAATATCATAGCACCACATAAAGGTTTGGGCTGGAAGGAACTTTAAAAATCATCTTGTTCCACCCTCCGGGGGCAGGGACACCTTCCACTGTCCTAGGTCGCTCCAAGCCTCATCCAGTCTGGCTTTGGACGCTTCCAGGGATCCAGGAGCTGCTATAGCTTCTCTGACCACCCTGTGCCAGGACCTCCCCACCCTCACAGAGAAGAATTTCTTCAAAATATCTAATATAAAGCTACTCTTTTTTGGTTTAAAAAACTCTTTTGTCCTGTCAATACAAATATCATATAAACTACAATATCATATGAATAGTTGGAGGGAGAAAACCTAGTAAGAACTAGTCCCCTCTGAATCAAAGTTTTTATGTTCTTTTTCAGATTTTCCTTTATGGTTGGGCTGGCTCCCTGGATGGCTGTAATAGGCTTTGTTTGTTGTTTATCACACCACCTGAGTATCTGGGGAGTTTTGTCACCTTCATCCCAAATCCTGGCTGTTGGTGTGAGGAGGATGTGAACTGTAACACAGCAACTCACTCTTTTTATCACCAGCTATTTTCCCTGAGTACCAATTGACCACTTTGGCTTCAGCTTGTAGTTCCTGAAGGGAATTAAACCAATATAATCTCAATATCAGTGTCTGGTTCAAACATAGCCCAGTGCTGAGGGAATCAGCAGGGCTGAGGTTTTGCGTTGCTCCTTGCTGAAGATGGGGGATGTTTACCAACATCCACTGCAAATGTGATTGTGGATCCGGGGAGTTTCGAGGCAATTGTTGAATATTGAGCACATCAGTTTGAAAAGTTGGACATGACCCTGAGTGCTCTTGTCTGCCCTTAAAAATAGCAGGTAAGTCACAAATGAAGGCGTGAGCTTAGCTCCTAATGATGGTCAATTCCCTGAAACAACCCAAACCTTTCACCATATCCGCTTAGGACAAGGTGTTCTTCCTCTTCTGAAGCACAAAGGAAGGAAATGTATCTTCAGGAAATGTTTATTTTACCCATGGATTGTCTGAAGCAAGGTTTGACAATACCCGGAAAGAAAGAAGTCCCCATAAAATTAATATAAAAATAGGTGGGGTTATTGACAAAATGCATGATTTTTATGAGCTAGAGAGAAGAAAATGTGCTGTAATGTTCAGTGCCAGCAGCTAAAGTGTGACCTGGCGACTGCAGTGCAGCTGATGTGTGACCCATGGACCCTCCCGACTGCAGGCCAGGTGAGTCAGGGGGCAGGTCCCTGTCCTTGTCCTCCCAGCCATTCACACATCTTAACATAGCCATTCGAAAAGAGAGCCAGTGAGATACTTAATAAATATTTCCATGTTGGAGGGAGAGATGCTTCTTAACACCTAACCCTGAGGGGTAATTTAACCCTCCAAATCTGCAGGAAGCCTGTTCCCTTCTTCATCCCCCAGGAGATGTGCTAGACACATTTCTTCCGAACACAGAGGCTCAACTCCCCCTTCTTTTTTTTACCACATTTCTTTATCCCAGCCATGGAGAGCTGTAGCGGAAATCCTGAAGGCAGCTGGTTCTCTGCGAACGAAACCTGTGAGATTCAATGCCTTGACTCAGAATGAAGGAGTTAAAAAGAAAGCAAAAGAAATATTTAATTTAGTTCCCTACAGCAGAGATCTGCCCCGTGTCCTCCTTCCAGCCTTCCTCAGAGGCTCCCCCTCGGTGGCTGCCCCGTCCCAGGCTGGCGTGTCCCTGCCATCCGCCGCAGACCTGTGACCTCCTGCTCCTCCAGGCTGGCTCCAGCGAGCCACGCCGGGGCTGAGCTGCCTGAAATAGGCACGGAGAGAGCCTTCCACAGAAACCTCTAAATGGGTTTTAATGTCTCCCCGCCGTAGGATTCCCGGAATTAATTTGTGTCTGGCTTTTGAAATCAGGGATGTTGTGTTGAAGAAGATGGATTCTCCTAAGAAGTATTGGAAAGAATGAAGGGCTGACAGGGGTGGTTTATGCAGCGAGCCTGGCCATGGATGCAGAGTAGCAAATGTGGTTGGTTGATTGAGACGAGATTTTTTTTCTATTTTTTCCAGTGGCGACGCCCATGTAGCTTATTTATTTATTTTCCTCTTTCACTTCAAGGCACCTAACAACAACACTGTATTTTATAAATCCCTGTGATTATAAATCTAGAAGGATGTCATTCTTGGTTTCCTCAGAGGCCAGGAGTCTATACCCACAGGAGACGGATGGGAGAAGTAGCCAGCAAACCTTCTATATTATTGCAGAGAATTGCAGGAACTGGTTTTGGTTTACACCGCATGGGGAACACAGAGTCTGCACAGAGCATCTCCATTTACTGCTTCCTCTGAGAGCAGCCAAGGCAGGATTGCTGACACTCCCTCCACACAGTTCCCGGGCAGGGAATGATGACCTGCAAAAGATGCAAAGCCATGGATTTGTATCAACTCTTTCTGTTATCCTGCTGTAAGGATACAGCAAAAAAAAAACTTCAGCTGTGCGTCATGCAACTGTGCAAAGCTTGTGTGATAGTCCAGGCTGGTTCAGCTCCTTTTCCCACTTCCACTCTGTGCCTTGTCCCAGCAGCATTGCTCCAAGGACTGCATGAAGAAAGCATCCCCCTGCTTTGTCTTGCAGGCAGCAGTGGCAGATGAAGCTTGAGTTCCACAAGGTGTGGGTAGCAAAAAGAGATTGTTGGTGTAGGATGAGTCAGGTTGTGCTGCAACGTTAGGAAGTGGGTTTTTTCCACAGTTTAGAAGATGATTTTTAAAAGTAGGGGATTTAGTTTACATTTTTTCATGAGCTACAAGGTCAGTTGTGGAGTGAGAGCTGGATTTAGCTTTAGAGTCATCTCTCAGCTTTGAAGAAAGAAAAAACAACAACAGGCATGTTTGATTTTGGTGCTTTGCTTCATTTTCTTGCTGCCTTGGCCGTGGGACTGCCTGTGGTGTTGTGGGGGCAGCCCCACAAGGTCTCTGGTCCTTCCCTCCTCTTCCTATCATTCACCTCCTCCCCAGCCCTACCAGAGTCAAATATAAACTTTCTTAAAATGAACACAAGATTCATTCTGCTTGACCAGGCCTGACTTCCCAGAAAATAAACAGAGAGAGCAGAACCAGCCAGCCCCTCTCCTGGAGCTGCCAGCCTCCAGAGAGCTGTTCTAGGCTTTTTGTAGTGGAGTAGAAGGTGGACAGGAGAGAGAGCCCACCTAAAGGATTNAACAAAAAACACAAACAAACAAACAAAAAACCCAACAACAACAAAAAACCAAAAAACACCAAAACAAACCAGGACAAAACCCCATGTGTCTATTCATTAAAAGAATGACTAAAAAATAAAGAAAAGAACATGCTGAGCAGTTTTCCAACCCAGTTTTGCCTTCGAGTGGATTGACTTAGCTTCTGCTGTGCAAAGGTCACTCAGTACAGCAGTGATTGGGGTGTGGCAGAGCTGTGCCCTCTGCCCATGACGATGGACAAGTGAGTGGACACTGGAAAGGCTTCAGCCCTGCTCTCCAGGGCAGCTCTCCAGGCTCTGGACTTCCCCTGGCCTCTGTGCCAGGTCTCAGCTGCTGGGACACTCTCTCCTTTGGTGCCTGGCAGTGCCCTCGAGGCAGTGAAGATCTGTGGTGCAGCTGCCCTAAAACCACAGGACCAGCCGTGACCTTTTGGACTCACAATCCATGTTTTTTTCTTAGACTCCCAACCCTGCAGGTGTTATCCCTGCAATTCCCTGGGAGCAGCTGTGTGCAGGTGATGCTCTCTGAAATAGCATGGGAAAGAAGCAAATGTAGACAAAATAATAAATACACCTGTATAGGCCTCCCTTTCCTTGCAGACAGGAGATGTTTTGGGACCTAGGTCAGAGTTATCTGATATGCCCCGGATCCCCTCTCCCAGCACTCATCACCTTCTCTAAGTGTTGATGTTTATCTGCCTTTCTTTTCCCAGGACAGGTATCTTTGATCTCATCTGGTCTCACTGTTAAACACTCTCTCTTGCAATGAAAGCATGAGCTTCTGATCCTCTCTAATCCCAAAACATCCTGTGTGACTGAGTCTCTCGACTTTCTTCATCCTACCAGCAATACCTGAAGTTATTAAAAAAAAAAAAAAAGGCCAAAAAAAAAAAAAAAACCCCCAAAAAACCAAAAAAAGAAAAACAAAAAAAAAAAAACAACAAAAAAAAACAAACAAAAAAAAACAAAAAGATCCTATGGACCACCTTGTTGAAAAACAACAAAAAGAAAACTAAGAGAGTCTTTACATTGCAGCAAACCTGCTCTTTATGGGAAAAAAATCTTGAACTCAGCCAGCTGCAGCATTCCTCCTGAGAGCTGAGTGCAGAGAGCAGCAGTAGCCATGGTGCAAACTCAGACACCTTCCTCTGTGGGTCTTCTGCTCTGCCTATGCTGATATTTACAGGCAGCCTTAAAGAGGACAAATATAGTTAATAAGGATTGGACAACACTTTTGCAATTTACTTGTGTGCTGCTAAGGATAACATTCAAAGTTTAAAAATAAAAATCAAGGGAAAAGGTTTATTTTCATGTTAGATTTCAATTTGCTGCCATTTTTTTGTTGTTGTTTTACTATGTGCTGTTTTCCTCTATAAGCATTGTCTATTGAAGACAGAACAGATTAAAGCTAATTGTTAGGCCCCTCTGTTTTTCCTTCTTACTGTTTTATCTCCTAAGCAACTTTATTTGGTACAAGACAAATAATCTGAATTCCTGAAGTCAGAAACAAGGAGTGGGAGTCCGGGAAAGTGGCTGCTGATCTAATGCAGTTTTTTTGCAAGTGTGGTTATGGTCAGAAACTCTAAATATGGCACCGTGTTACTGTACACGCAGTGACTGCACCCTGTGTGTCAGGGGCTGAGTCACAGCAATGTAGTTTACTGACAAAAACATGTTTTACTACTCCTGGTTCTGAGGAGTCAATAGAGCTGGGAGTGAAAGTGTTGGGCTGGTTGCATGGCCACCAGCTGAATCACAGAATGATGGAAAGCTTTGGGTTGGAAGGGATCCTATGGACCACCTTGTTCCATGGCAGGGACACCTTCCACTAGGCCAGGCTGCTTACAGTGGGTTTGGTTCCTGCCCAGGTTTTGCTGCTGGTGAGAGGGGTGGAAGCAGCAGAAGGGACAGGATTTGGCAGGTGGATGTTGAGATGTTGGTTTGCCTGTCTGGGATGAAGAAGCCGTGAAGGGAGGATCACTGCCTTGGTAGGGCTGCATGAGAGGGGCACAGTCAGGAGAGCTGTGATGCCCATGGCCATGATTCTCCTTCTGGGAAAATTCTGGAAAAGTTGTCTTTCCAGCACCCTGAAGAACAGAAGTGTCTTTCCAAGCCTTCATGGAACAGAATTGTCAGCCTATGGCTGCCTCTCCCCCTGCTGCAGGAGAGGCTCCCTACACCAGCAAATGAACCAGCAACAGCTTGATTTTTTCAACTTTTGATGTGAACTGGCTTGATCTGAATGTTAATGACAGAATCTACATTAATATAATATTTTTTCTTTTAACAAAGCCCCTCTTTTTTAATCTTTTCAATAAGTATCCACCAAGGAACTCAGCTGGCATTACCATTGTGTCCACATTCATCCTAACCTTTGGTATTGACTGACTCATGCAGTATGCATCTGCAAGAGTTATTAATGGAAAGTATTAAAGAAATTTAGTTTAATATTTGCTAAATAGGAGGTGTCTTTTCTTTGTGCTTGAATTTGTGTTTCAAATGACTGTTTGTGTTATTTATATTAATATATTTCATGGGATGCTTAATAATAGTAGCAATTAAGATAATAACAATAAATACTAATAATACTGAGCTCTTCTGCTTTTCATCTAAGGAGGTCAAGACTCAAGAGTGTACCTCTGGGGCTGGTGTAATGTAGATCTGATCTCTTCTTGCTATTTCTTTTTGTGGAAAGTTAGGAATATCATGTGAAGATCAGATCGCCTCTATTTTGGCCTCTGGAATGTCTCTTAGGCATTATAAATGCCAGTAAGAAACATAAAATTGGAAAGAAAACAAGCACCAGGACATTGAAAAATATAACCACAAATACTGACCTATTTGGGGCTTTTTTTTCTGATTTAGCAGAATACTGTTAATACTGTAATTAAAGCTGTTTTGTAGCCTGGGGACTGGAGCACCTGGCTCCTATTAGAGCTGGATCCATAGTTTGTGGTGAAAAAAGCCAAGAGGACAAGAGAGGAGATGGCCCAAAGGAGAACACAAGAGGGCACAGTGGCACCTGTGGTGCACTTCTTGTTCTCTGGCTCTTTGAATTGTTGAGGGCAGGGTGATCTCAGAGCTCTGTTTACAAGACATGAATAATTATGGTAACAGGGTTCATTAGTGGGAACAGTAAAAATTTAATTTTGTCAACTTGGAGTGGATTATTTACTAGAATTTTTTTTTTTTTTTTTTTTGTGGCCCAAAGATAGATGTGATAACTGTGTCATATAAGGTCAATATGGCAATAAGCCCCACTGCAAGTTTGACAGAATTAATGTGGGCAGCCAGTAAGAATGAACTGATTGTATTAAATAAGGTACAAAATGCACATTCCAGGCAGGTGTTTCTGCACTTTCCTCATCAATTCCACTGTTCTTGTATTGTATTGTGCTGATGGAAACAAATTCTGTGATTTCAGAAACAAAGGACGCTGATGCTGCTTTTCATCTTCTGCCCAAGGAGAATAAATGTTTGTGCAAACGTTTTTTCATGTGGCTGCCCAGAAATGACCCAAGTGAAGCCAAGGAGCTGAACATTAAGCAACCGCTCCCTGGTGATGCTGCTGAAATGAGAGGTCAGTGGTGAAAACTTCTGGAAGAGTTAATGGTGTAAATAGATATTTGTAAGGGAATAAGTAGTTCCCTATCTCAAATGTTAGGTTGATGTTCAGAGGTCACAGTTGTCCTGAGATGTTTCAGTGGGGCAAAAAACCTCCCTGTGCCACAGTCACCTGCCTGGGTGGGCTTTGTGGAGGGAGAGCTGGGGGAATAAGCCCAGTAAAGAGTTCCAACAACCTTTTTTGGGTTTTTTCAGTCACTGTTTCTGACACTCACAGAGGGTTACAGCCTGGGCCTTTACGATGGGAATTGTGGTTGAAACCTCTGAAGGCTGTAATCCATGACATGACATTATTTCACAACTACAAATGAACATCCACCCCTTTATTTTTTTTTTCAAAGAAGCCCTTGTCCTCGAGTCTCCCATACATGCTATTTGTAAACACAACTTCTCCCATCCAAACCAGCCTCTGGGGCTTTCTCCCCCTCCCAGAAGTCAACCAACCCGGCGCTGTACGCGGAGCCGCGGAAGGACGGCGCGATGCTGCAATGCACGCAACAAAGTACAGAAACAAGATCATTAACATCTTAATATCCTGCCCTGACATCTCACAAATTATTTTAGACTTCATAGCCAATGTAAACAGGTTTGTTTTCAACTCCCCTAATTGCCTGCTAATTGAGAGCAGATGCAGGCCTTAACTTTCGGCAGATAAAGAGCAGCCTCTTCTCTGGGGCTTCGCATCTATCATGAGGTCTCTGATGTGTGCTCTGAGCTTCCCTGGTTAGTGATGCCGAGGCAGAGGGGGATTGGAGCGGCTCCTCTTGCCTGAACCTCGGCGAGACAGAAGGGAAGACGGAGCTGTGGGACTCATCAGTAACATCATCATCATTATTGTTTCATTTCGTACTCCAGTGCACTTTCTGCAACAGCGCAGGTCTCCTTCTGGGGGGGAGTTCTCCGAATTATAGATGGGCTTCTCGTTATGATAGAAATCGCTGGGTTTATGAAAAATGCATTGCTGTCATATTCCATTATCTACTTCCTCCCATGCTGCAATCCTGTAGCTTGCAAGTCATTAGATTATTTTTCAGAGTTCCTTTGAAATAATCCTTTCAAAAAACACTATTCATTGGGTATGACCCCAGAGAGATACTGTCTGGTACTAAAGCTCTCTTTTAGTTCTGCAAGGGAGACCTGTAACAACAAGATAAGTGCATGTATATTCCAAGTAAGGTCTGGAGTTTGCTGCCTCCCATTAAATGCAATAGGAGCTTGCAGTTCAAATGGTACAATTTTGCTTTGTAAATGTAGGAGAAAATGGAGTTCAGATATATAGGTAAATTTGCATTTGGTAGTGATTTAATGTTCCATGGTCTGTTTTAGCTCCAACTTAAATATTACATTAAAACCATCAATAAAGAAAAAAAGGAAAGAAAAAAAAGTCCCTGAAAACGTGCTAACTGCTGGGTTCAGAAGGAGTGGATGTGATTTTGTTCTTGCTGTCAGTGTGGCAGTGAGCTGCCTTTTACTTTCTCCTCTCCATTTAGCAAGTCAGCAGCAGCAGTTATGATAGCCCTCTGGTCTTTCTTCAGGACTGTTTTTGCAAATGAAAGCAGGAACTTCAAACCCTTGCGTTTTTCATATTACTTAAAGGTGTCTTGTGAATTTTAACATTTTTGCATCTGTCTGTGAAACAGTGGAGGGGATGGAAGTATTTCTGAGTAAGAAGTGCCCTTTGTGCAGGGAGGCTGCATGGCTTTGTACCACTGGGTTCAGGAGGTCATAAAGGGGTAATGAAGAGAAAATAACAGGCAAAAATGAAAATCTTTGGTGGCTTGTGAATGATAAATATGATAAATGGGTTGAAAAAAGAGAAAAAGGGGAAGAGTTAACATCTAACCGGTGTCTCAGAAACGCCTAAAGCACCTGGTGTCTGGATTATGAAACATTATTTAGTCCCAGAACCACAAACTCTCCAGGTTTTCACTGTGATTTCTTCACGAAGCACTTTTTCTCTCCCAGGGCTGGCTCCAGGCCTCTCTGTGAACACAGAGTCACCCCTGCTCACATTATCCCTCCCTGGAAAATTGCCACAAACCTTGCAGAATCCAGTCTTGATCTACCAGCAATGTGAGGGGTTTAACAGGAGGGCAGGGGGCTTGCAGTCAGTAGCACAAGGCATAACAGACTAGAGCAGTGGTCCATTAAATCAGTGTGCTGGGGCCCAGGCATTTACAGTCACACAGTCAGATGTTTCCAGTAATTATTTCCCCACAGCATTTTTATTAGGTGCTCCATAAATAATATTCACTGCCATGCTCTTCTCACGGTCTTTTATAAAAAAAAAAAAATTACAGTAGGAGAGAAAAGAAGGGGAATTCACTTTACTTTCAGCTGGATTTTGAGGTAATTCTGTCTTTGAGCCCTACAGAAGCAGATATGAACCTGGAATATATAAGCAAATCAGTTTCTTGCTGACCAAACATTGTGGCCTAGAACAATCATTGGATCAGCTAAATGCAAGTCATAGAACCACCACAGAATCACAGAATGCTTTGGGTTGGGAGAGACCTTAAAAGTCATCTCATTCCATCCCCTGCCATGGGCAGGAACACCTTCCACTGTCCCAGGTTGTTTCAAGCCCCATCCAACTTGGCTTTGAACCCTTCCAGTGATGGGGCAGCCACAACTTCTCTGGGCTCCCTGTGCCAGGGCCTCCCCACCCTCACAGGGAACAATTTCTTCCTTATATCTAACCTAAAGCTATTCCCTTTCAGTCTGAAGCCATTCCCCCTTGTAAAAAGTCCCACTGGTAGGTTTCTGTTTCAGATTTTCATTTGTCTTCTCGTCATGGATCCCATGCAGACCTAGGATTGACAAGCAAGCCAGTGCTGGGGCTGGAGTGGGATCTTTTTCCTATGTACTGTTTGTTTGTTGTTCACTTTTTTTGGTTGTATTTATGTAGCTCAAGTCCAGGGTCATCACACCAACAAAAGGCACTCCTCTCCTCTGTGGAAGGACCTCCCAAAACTCAACACTGTCCCTGTGTGTTTCATCTGCTCTGTACATGCAGCCCCAATTGCCAAGCACTGGCTTTTCCATGTAGGCTACTGTGCAAAGGCTTTTTCCAGGAAATATCACTGCCTTGTCTCAGCCATAGCATTAACGTTAAGCAATACAGCTTCTTTCCTGGCACCCGCACTTGTGTTTTGCAAAGGGTTTTTACTCAGGTATTTAATTTTCAGCATCAATTTTCTATCCAAAGAGAGATTCTTCAAACAAACTCAAGGATCGGGGGACTTATTTTTGTACTTACTGGACTGCAAAATTGTAACCAACCCCAAGCAGAATTCAGAGGAGCAGCAGTAAAAGGAAGTGGAGTAAATATTCATGGTTCAGGTTTGCTACAAGGGTCATAAACTCTTCCACCTGTGTGTGCAAAACCTCTGAGCAGCAGGAGGTGAGTATTTATTTAGATCAACCCACAAGTGCATACATACTTCTGTCTCAGCTGGAAAGCTGAGTCAGGGGACGTTTAGGTTGGATATCATGAAAGAGGTTTTCACCCAGAGGGTGAGCACTGGAACAGACTCCCCAGGGCAGTGGTCACAGCACCAAGCCTGTCTGAGCTCCAGAAGCGTTTGGATACCGCTGTCAGGCACAGGGTGGGATTCCTGGGGTGTCCTGTGCAGGGCCAGGAGCTGGACTTGAGGATCCTGATGGGTCCCTGCCAACTATTCTATCATTCTAGGATCTGTGTGGATGCGAGCACAGAAACTGTTAATAGCTGGGCCGAAGATAGAGGTTCAGATGAAGAGGATGGGCTTACTGCCAGTTGTCGCTGTTTTACACTAAAAACGACACAGACTCTCGATCAGAAGGCTAGAAAAATGACTGCTTTATTTTGGGATGTGTTTCGCTTTTATACCATTTTACACAGACCAATTTGATTGGTGAAACAAAGGCAAACCTCTTCAATCACATTGGTCAAACCAGAGGGACATCAAGAAGCCCCTCCTGTGAGAAAGAATGGATAACATAGGTACAGTTACAAAAACATCTCTCTTGTTTACAGAAAATCGCCTGGGAAAAGAATTTCAGAAACGAAAACATCTCAGGCATGAAATCAGGGCTACAGTCAGCGTCTGCTCAGGTCAGATGGCCTCATTCCTGGGTGTCTCCAGGAGGGTCCAGTGACTCGTGGCTGTCCCAAAGGAGTGGGGTATTACCTGCAGGCCACTGTCAGTGGACTGGAGGTGTCCTAGCAGCACTGGCTGATGGTTGAGATGTGTGGTGAAGGCATTGGACCCAAGGCTTGGGTCAGACCTAACAGAACTCTCAGACCATGTCTAAAAGAGCCAGGTGAAGGAGCTTCCTCCAGCCCTGTCTCAGCTGGAAGATGCTCTGCTCCTGGCCGTGGCTGTAGCAGTGTCAGGGACATCCTGGCAGGAGGAAGAGGTGTGTCCTCTGCTACTCAGAAAATCTCACCTCCAGATCATTTCTCAGTTCCTTTTGTTCTCTGTTTCATTTCTGGACTGGGGAAGTTGCAGCCTGAAATTAAATAAGAATCCACTCAATATAAATGTATGTATCTATTTTGTCTATAGGAAGACTCAGTTCAGTGAATCCAGGCCATTGGCATTTCATAATTTTCTCTTGCTCCAGCAGGTAAGAGATTAACCCATTGCTATTCCTCTCCAAAGGAACAGACAAAAAAGTATATTCTACAAAGACCATGATTAAAAAAAAAAAAAAATCCATTGGGTTTTTAAAGAAATATTTTATTGGAACCATAAGGTTTCTTTTTTTTTGAGAGAGAAAATTTGAAATCCGGAGTTTATTTTTCCTTCAGTGTCTCTCCTAAGAACCAACAGGAATTGAGATATTTTTTTTTCTCTCTCTTGTGTTTGTGCCTACTTATTAAACACACATGTGGCCTGGATTCCTTGCGTAGGTGCAAAGAGGTTCGGGAAAAAAAAGGGAAAGAAAAAAAGGTGTAACCCAGTCCATTGACCTGTCTTTTTGCCCTTAGGACTCTTTCGAACAGCTGTGAGAAAAAGAAAAGGAGGGGGGAGAAGTAAAAAAAAGAGGCAGTTTAACAAGCCAAATCCAGATGTTCATTTCATACACACACCCTGAACAGCTTTTGCATGGTTTATTTCGTTTTCTGAAACCATTTTTCACCAGCCTGTTTTCTCAGCTGGGAAACTTCTGGTGTAGTGTTTTCAAAAAAATATTGCGTTTGGCATTACAAGAAAACAGAGCCTTTAAGACATTAAAAGGACAATATCCTTGTTTGACTTGGCCCAGGGAAGCAGGGCTATAGGAATTTTAGATTTTTGTACCACCCAAAGAATAGGTAAAAGAAATTTTCCACTCTTAAACTCAGTTTACATGGGAATTTGAGAGTTGATTTAGCTTGATTTTCTTTTTTTTTATTTTTTTTTTAGAGACTTCTCTGTGGACTGTGTGTTGGTGTAGATGGACTTGGTTAGTGGGAAGGAATAAGCAAAGCAATAGCAATTTGCTTCTAGACCATGATGTGCCATGGTTCAAAACTCAGACTGATTCTGAATGAACTCTACTTTTATTTTGTGTTATTCACACCCATATACACATAAGGTAGACAGACAAATCTGAAATTATTTTTGACTGGTACAGTTGCTTTTTATTTACCATTTATATCAATTGTGTGGACAGCACTGATTGCAGGGAGGATGGTGACAGAGCAGGGTCTACACTGAGTTTAGAGGTACCCAAAGGCTGGGGGTGATGAGTGACATTAGGCAAGATCAAGTGCAAACCAGATACTGCTCTCACTTAGGCAATCAGAGGATATATTGCTCTTCAGAATGCTGAGTGTAAAACCCCAGCTCTGCTGAAGCCAGTGGATGATTTGCAGTTTGCTGCCTTTCACAGTTTAGGTAAAAAACCCCTACTTTTTCTAAGCCATGTGATCCTACAAGTGCCATTCACCATCACTTACTATTTTAGAGAGACACTTGATCTAAATTCCTCCCTGTAAAGAAAGGTCTCTATCTTTGCAACAACTTTGAGAAATGCTTTGGTGATACTTTTTTTCACCTGTTCTAAAGAATAAAAAAATTGAAGATATTCTTATCAGAAATGTCACCATCCTGTACAGAACTCAGACCCCACCAGCTATGACATAAAGCAGATGATAAGAATTGTTAGTGAGAAGACATAAATAATGGTTAAATTAAATAGACAATGAAAAAGTAGGCATTGAACAATCCTGCTTTATAAAACTGAAACATTATTTAAACAAGAAAATAGAAATGCTT
>VYZR01004300.1:0-16579 GCA_013400675.1 Oxylabes madagascariensis
CAACCAACCAAACAAAAAACCAATGCAAACCAAACAACCAAAACAAGAAACTCAAACCTTAGAATCTGTAAGCACTTTGTGACAAAGACATGATATAACCACACTGATTGCAAACTGATGGAATTAACAATGTAATTTGGGAATTAATAAATGTAACAAAAGTCTTGAGATCTCACTAGAGAGCTGTGTATTTCATCCCTGCACAGGATAACAAACTCTTACGAGCTAAGAAAACCTACGGCTGTTACCCTCCTGTACTCTTCAGATAGTTGCCTGAAGCCTGTTCTTTCTCACTGCAATAAGGACATGATATTCTGGCACCTACCCAACTGAGAAAGCACAGACTGTATCTTTGGCAATCAAGGTGCACCTCTGGAACTGCCAGCCAGGCAAGATGTTCCACAAGAAACATCAAAGGTAGCATGCATCAGTGCCAGGGAAGTCACCAAGGAGTTCTTGCATGTTCCAAGGGGTTCTTCTATCTCTTCCTTAGCATATTTACAGTTGGATACATCTAGTTTAGAAGTAATTAATACTCCTCCAGAAGAAGAAAAGGCTTTTGCACCTTCCCAGGTCTCCTATTTGGTATCACCATTGAGCCAAGCTCTCTCTTGCGGGTGCACACCTAAAACCTGCTAGTGCTGCGGGGGCCTGTGCTAAAGGTCCTTCTGCAGAGACAATATCTTGAATTTGGCCTCTGCTTAAATCTGGCCTCAATAAAAGATGTCACATTTTATGTCATAGCAACTCCCCTCACTGCTCAGTTTCAGCACTAAAATAACCACAGGAGTCCCCTCAGAAAACATTATTTCTTCACATGAAGCTTAACTTTGGAAGAGAGAGTTGCTTTTCAATAAATACCCCTACTTAGTACATTCCCACCAGCTCTGCATGGTCTAGAGACAGACAGCATCATTGGCACAGTTTAGGATTAGAATATTCCCATGACCTTGGCTGCACCCTGAAGGCCTGCCCTCACAACATATTTAGCTTAAAATACTCAGTACTTATTTTTGTCAGGCCCTTGAGGTTCATGGTCCCCGTGAAATAGCTTTTCATCTTAAGCTTTGAATTATATCCTAAATAAAATGTAATTTACATGGGGGCAGTGATGGGCCTTCATCTCTAGTAGCAGATGAGGGTCAAATGTGTCCTCTACTACTCTGACCCTCACCAACACTGCTGGCAACTTCTAGAGATATCCCATGCTTTTGAAACTAGAAGCCTTCAAATGGGGAACCAGTGTTCACTGTCACAAAAAGCTGCACAATCCCTCTACCAGGGATTATCACTTCCACAAGTCTGTCAGCAGAAGGGACAGTGAAAGGGGCCAATAACCTCACTGACAGAGTCCAGCAGGGTAGTTCAAATCACCTTCCACACAGGTCATGCTAATTCAGCTGGCTTTGACAGCTGAATCAGGTCTGGAAAAGTTCACAGTCCTTTCCACCCTTTGAACCCCATGACATACATCTATGAACAGACTGCTTGCAGCCACAAGCATGCAGGTCAGACACATGGAAAACTACTTTTCTGTCAATCCTCAGAGCAATCTCCCCAGGCCCTGCTTCACTGTCACAGCTTCTAGAAATCTCTGGAACAGACCTTTGCTGCAGGTTCAGCACTGGAATAGCTGTCATGGCCTGTCTGGTCCTTCTGAAGCTGATGGTTTTCCCAGGGACAGAAAGCAGCTGCATGCACTCTTTCCCTTTCCTCCACTGAGCCTGGCAGAAATCGCTTACCTCTCTTGTCCAGCTGTATCCCACAGCTGCAAGGCAACCTGGGTGTTATCCACCATTAGACTCTTCACCTGGTAATCGATACCTGTTGGGAAGGTGACAATGATTATGAGGTAGAATGGGGAGAGAGCAGCTTGCCATAACAATGGCCAGACCAACTCCATTTAATTCAGGGAAATTGCAAGATTGATCCAGTATTGGGAGAGGGACCATCTTTACCTCTTGCTGGGCTATAATACAGGCAAAAAAGCATTTGCCCAGGCTGACTTTCCCACCTTCCTTATCCAGATAAGCCAGGCACCCTATTACTTACCAATGGTTGCATTGGGCTCAGCCAAGAACCTGTCATAGCAGAAGCGGTGGATGAAGGAACTCTTCCCAACCCCGGAATTCCCTACAAACACCACTTTAAAAATGCGATCCGGGGAACAGCTGCCTGGTTCCAGTGCTTGGAGCTA
Source organism: Oxylabes madagascariensis (assembly GCA_013400675.1). Classification (NCBI taxonomy): domain Eukaryota; kingdom Metazoa; phylum Chordata; class Aves; order Passeriformes; family Timaliidae; genus Oxylabes; species Oxylabes madagascariensis. The sequence goes on from VYZR01004300.1 coordinate 2,198, forward strand.
CAATGGAAAAAAGGCATGAGGTTTTGAAGAGCCCAGCTACAGGCAGTGCTCCCTGCACTGTAAATCTGCAGAGCTGAAGTTTGATGGGAAGAGAGTCAGACACTCTCAAGTCCCTGGCAGGTAGCAGGTGTTTGAGGAATAACCCCAGGTAACTGCACTCACCCTGGTTTCAGTGCCAACAGGCTGGGCTCGAGGAGGCAGCAGAGCAGCATCTAAGCCATCTGCATTTTTCCTGCAGTCAGAGTGACCCTCCAAAGTCATCTTAAACCACTCAGGATCTGCTGCCAAGGGCCATCTTTCCTCATCTCTGCTGTTCTCTCCAAAGTTTGTGCCGCCTCCTTCTCCCGTCTTGATCCATATCCCGTTGCCTGAGAAGTATTTGCAATTCTTTCTGTTGGGTTCTTCTGCTGCCGCATCCACTGGGAAGGTGAAGGGAAGGTCCGCAGAGGCCAGTTGTCTGTATTGAAGTCCACAGGCAGCACAGATAGGGTGGGAGGGGGTGAGGAAATAGGGAAAGAAGGAGGGTGCAAATTCCCAACCAACCAATGCAATTAGTCTATAAGCAGCTCTCATAGGAACTCTATATATTCCCTCCCCACACTCCCTGTGACTATGGCATCAGTGGCTCCCCTAGGCAAAGAGAGACTGGAGCTGTGCTGTACTCATATGTGCTGACAAATATTTCACTCATTTTAATAAAAATTGCCACTTCGGTTTTTCAAGAATTCTTTGCCTACCACTTCCCCCAGTAGTAAAAAAATAAGGCAAAACATACAAAACAAAAGCCCTTTAAAAAAAAAAGGCAATTAATTACCCCTGTATTTTTGTTACTAAATACCGTACAAAAATAAATAACAGACTGTGCCCACACAAGAGCAGGCTGATGCACTAGGGGTAGAACTGATGTGGTAGTTGGAGGAACAACTTTCAAAAGAACACCTAAAATAACCAATTTAAACTACTGGAATCACTGCTGAGGAGCAAGGGAGCATCACTGGTTTTCTACGGTTAAAGAACTGGACAAGGAGTGAGAAGACCTGGAATTAAGCTGAAGATATTTATCTACCACAGATATCTCTGTTGCTTTCACTGGTCAACAGACTGCATTTGAAGCAAGTACGAGTAACCAGAGCGTACTGCAGTCAGTCTCTTCACAGGCAGGACATCTCAGCTCGCTCTGCAACATTCTTCTCTTTCTATTAGTGCAGAAATCCAGACAAGTCTTCTTTCTCACTCCAGCAAGTACATTTCATCTGGGTTGCAAAACTCACCTGCTGCCTTGCCTACACTTTTCTCTATGAAAGGGAGCTCACAGTCCTGGTTGCCCTCTCTATATTTGCCCCAAATGCCGGTCCAGAGCCAGGCCAGCTGGAACTTCTCCCTCTTGAAAATGGACACATACTCTCAGGCTCTGGGAAATGGTGCCCATCTCCCAGGACTGGCAAAATCCCACAGTGAGGGGTCTCAAGACCCTCTTTAGTGGGAGCAAAGGGACAAACACAAAACTCTGAACAGTGACCCCAGATCTAATGGATTTCTTTTCATGTTTCTCAAGCAATGGGATATGACACAGCACTGGGACAGAGACAGGGCCAACAACTACTTCTCCCCTTCTCTCATCACCTTCATTGTCCAACTTCTCCAGCTGTTAAACCTTTCCAGGAGGTTTATTCCAGTAGCAGCTAGAAGCATCTTTGCAAGAAATAATTGGGGAGGAGGATGGGAGAACTTGGTTATCTGATTCAATGGATAGAATGTGCCAGTCATGCAACCATGAAAGAGCTCTGCCTCAGACCTCGCCAGGCAACCTCCCACCCTGAGCTCAAGAATCAGCCCTCCTCCACAGTCTACCTGGTTTTCCACAAGTCCATAAGCCAAGGAGCCTTGAGCTAAATCCTTAAATGCCACTACCAGAATTGCAATCATTAAGGGTGAGTTGAAGCTGAAAGAAACTGAGCCTAGACCTATGTCTCTGGCTGGCACCAGGAGAAACCGGGGAACAATGGAACTTTCTGCAGAGACCTGGTAAGAAACGGGAGCACACTGCCTCTAAAACTTGTTTGGGACCAGCAGCTGAAGGTGAGATCCAGCTCCAAGCCAGGTCACTATATATTCTGCATGTAAAGTGGGAAAAAACAGAAAAGGCCTTGGTCACACAGATGTGTTGCCTGCCCTGGCTGAAGGGAGGCCTGGTGTGCCAGGTGAGCATCTGCATAGGTGTAGAGGGAGATGAGCAGGATGAACCCACCTGGATCCAGGCCCTCTCCTCGAGGCTTTCAGCTGCCAGAAGGAACCCAACCCTTGTGCAATTTCTGCCCTCTCCCATGCCCCAGGGATATGGGCTCTGGCATGAGGCACCAGTGGACAGAATTTGTGCCCGAGGACAAACTGGCACACTTGGGAGATGATCCAGTCATTTCAACAGAGCTGTCTGACTCAGAAAGAGGCAGCCTTTGTGACTCCCATCCCATTAACAGTCCCAGACCTTCGGGAGATATTTAGATTTGCTCCCCCATTGCTGCAGGTAGAAGCAGCAGCAGGGCCACCACCCTGTGGAAATTAGTGAACAGTATCCTCAGCTTCATGCTGAGCCAACACCACCTGATGCCAAGAGACATCTAGAGCCACAGAAAAGCTGCACCCCCCCACACTCCCAAAACCAGCTAGCACCAAGGTGGGAGACCCAGACACAGGACACGGCTTGACGGACAGGGTACTGCAGTGGGCAGGGACTAACACCATGGACACGACACCGACACCCATCTAACCGTTTGACAGGCTTGTCCTCCAGCAGGCAACTGCCTAGCACTGACCCTTTCTTCAACAGGGGATTTTTGTTCTGAGGCACCTGGAAGTTGAAAAGAGAAGGAATGAAGAATGTGATTACAGCCCCACTTCAACCACTCCCCACCTCTGTAGAGCACTTTGGGGAGGCAAGGCTGGAGCCCTGGCAGCCCCACACCGTGCAGTGGTAGGAAGGCTGAAAGAGGTGAGCATAGGGCTTGCTTTTCTCTGTTCAAATAATTTAATTCCTGCAAGAAGCCATCACTATTGCTGCTTTCTCCTTCACTTTAAAATCCATCAAAGTGGTGATGTCCCAAATGAATTCTTCCTCTAGCTAGCCAGAGTTTTTATTTCTGCGGCTTGTTCTCCACTTGATCTCACAGCTGAATCTCTCTTTCCTCACCTGCCTCCTTCTCATGCTGATGTTTTGTGGGGCAGACAATTGCCCTTTCCTCTGAAGACACTAGTACCCTTCCTCAACATGTACTCATCTAGAGCTGCACATGAACCATAGGAAAAGGAGGCAGCTCAGGAAAGGAAGGAGGCAGCCCTACAAAGGGCTCTGCTTTACACCAACATCCCTCTCCATGCTTTCCTCCTGCTTACTACAGACTGAACACTTCCTACAGCCAGTATTTACCAGCTCCCCAGAGAAGGAGAGAGTGGGACAACATCTCTCCCAACCATCTTCCCCCATACAGCAGCTTTGCCATCCCCAGCAAAGTCAATGCTCTGGCCACACGCACAAAATGTGAAGTGAGAGACAGCATGGAAAGGGGCCCATCACATCGGCACTGGGAGAAAGGGAGATGTATTCAGTCTGCGAACCTGAAGACTTCTAACACATCCTTAGAAGCTATTTCTGGGGGAAAAGGTGGAGGAAGAAGGGTTTGCAGTCCACTAGATCTGCCTCTCAGCAGTTTTGAACTGACCAAACACCTGCAGGCAGCTCTGGACAGGCCCTCCTTCATGCTTCTCACAGCCCGGAGGACTACAAAGATTATTTCTTCAATAATCCTTACTGAAGGCTTATTTTAAAAGGCAAAAAAATTACAAAGCTGTTCTGTTGGTCAGAACTCCCAGGACACCTTTACTGCAATGCAGTCTAACAAAAGGAGACACTCTGCAGTCCACAGAGGGCCTGACCCAACTAGGAGATTTGCAGGGAAAGAATAAAACATTTTTTACATATAAAACTGAGGTTCAAGAGAACCTCCAGCCACAGAAACAATCCAGCACTGAGAGGCTCACAATTGTGGAGCACGAATCTTCCAAGACAAATGATCCCCAAGTGTATAACAACACTCCAGTTGACACAGCCAGGCTGTGGTGCAGACAAACAGTGGTTCTCCAGCAGGGACAGAAGGGGAATTTTTCAGTGTTTGAGCAGCTTCACTCGAGGGCACCCTCTAGCCACACAGAAAGAAGGAACAGTTTTACAGGCCACTGGAGCTGAGTCACAACCTTCAAGTCACCTGTGGAGCAAAAGGACTCCCACACAATCTGCTCTGCCACCACCTTACCTGCAGAGGGAACAGCCTGCAGAGCACATACTTGGGTAAGAAAGAAGGAACAATGGGGCATATTTTGCCTTTGGTTCTGCCATGCTTTATTGGCCTGCCAGGTTTCTGTAACATTTGGCTTTTCACCAGGATGATAAAGGGACAGATGAGACATCACAGCTGTGTAACACATGATGACAAGGATTCCACAACAGCACACGTACAAGCATTTTGGATGGGAAAGATTCTGGTTTACCAATGAAATAAAAATACATGTCAAATGTAGTCAAAGTACCAAAACACTCTTCATGATGAACAGATATGAAATTTGCTCTGTCAACATAAAGCATGCAAGCACAACTCCATAGCTAGATGGGTCATGGGTGTCAAACTGAACCTGCGACCCCTGGCTCTTAACAACACCCATCAGCAGGTTGCACACAGACAGAAATAGCCACATATTGCAATCCGTGACCCAGCCTCTCTTGCCTGGGACAAGAGAGTGCCCCACAGTGCAGTGGGGCCAGGGTCTGCCCACCCTGGCAAGGCCAGAAACTCTTATGAAGAGCAAGGTATTAAGCTGGGAACTGAGAAGAGCAAAGGAGCAGTGACTGGGTTCCTATCAGCCACATACAGCCCAACTCCTCCTTCCAACCACTTCAAAATCTTTGCTATGAAAGAACCTCTGTTCACCACACCTTCATTTCACAGAAATAACTCTTCCCAGCACTAAGAGAGGGTATTAAGGCCTTGGGTTTCTTTTTAGCCTGTAAAAGCCCTGATAGTCTCTGGCAGAGAGTGTGTTGCACACTAGGGATCCCCATCAGAACGCTGGGCTCTCCTTTTTGCTTCTGAGGGAAGTATTGCCATTTTCTCTCCCCTTACTGTGAGACAGGCTGGGGAGCAGACCTTCTGCAGGTATATGATGATAGCAGCATCTCTACAAGCCCTTGGAGCCCTGCTTCCCTGTGGACTGAAACAAGAGCAGCCAAAGGAAAAAACCTTACTCCAGTACAGGCTTCAACTGCCCAGCAAGACACAGCCTTGCCAGATGAGCAATGGTGGTAGGAGGAGTTCACCCTGTGCCTCATTCCCTAGTGCCAGTGCTGGGAGAAGGGAGAAAGCAGCCCCTCTGTGCTGTGACTCTCTCTGCTGGGCTCTTTCTTAGGTCCACCTCAGCAGCAGGTCTTAGCAGGGGAGCGGGAGAAGAGACTAGAGGAGAAGCAGACAAGCTTTGCACACACAGAGGTACATACCTCAGCTGGGGTCTCCACCTGCCCACCCACAGGAACCCACAAGCTGATGAAGCACAACACATGGAAAGAGAGGAGAAGAGACCATTTTCTTTGCCTGCTTGCACTGGACTCTGCTACAGAGCGCCTGCATTTTATTTATCCCTTTTCCAAGAGGGAGCAGGAAGCTCTGGTTTACGTCCACATAGTTAGCAGCATTAAAAATGAAGATTGAAGAAAAAAATCTTCCAGATTTTAGAAACGCACATACTCCACCTCTATCCAAAATTGTTACTGACATGATTTTATACAGCTCTCCACATGGAGAACTCCAACCTCTGGATCAAGCAGGGCATTTTGTCTCCGATATGGGCACAATCCCTGTGTTTCCTTCCAGAGTCCTTTACACACAGCCTATCACAGCCCTCCCTGCAAGTCACCTACTTCCAGATCTTCAGGTGGGGCATGATGGCAGAGCAGGCAAAGACATGGTGGCAGGGATGGTTCCAAGAGGGCAGAGCAGCTGTGCAAACAACATTTGGGAACACAAAAACTTTTAATGAAAAAATAAGAATTAAAAATAGACCACATATCTGTGCTTATCTTGGCAACTGGGAAAGGCCAGAGATTGACAGTTCCAGATGAGAGAGATCCTGCTTTCTCCTAGTTCTCTGACACAAGGCTCACTGCTGCACCCAGCAGAGTTCACAGGAATGGGGTGCTCCCCAGAGAAACCTTTGAAAACATCTGCTACAAACTCAGGGGGTCAGAAAAACCTTCCTGTGCCACTCCATGCCCAGTCAGCCAGCAGCACATCTGAGAATCCATCTTCTTCCTCACCACCCAGCTCCAGGATGCATCCAGCTTCTCTCCCCTCCTTGCATGTGCCCAGTGCCTGGCACAACACACAGAGCCCACACGTGCAGCAGGCAGCACCCAATGCAGCCCTGCACAGGGCTGTGTGACAGTCCCCAGCCAACGTGCCTTGGGTTAAACCCAGGCAGCTGGCAGCAGCAACCAGCAGAGCTTGCCTCCAGCACGGACACAGAGGTGCTGCAGAGTCTGTATTAAGCACAACACCAGGCCCCAAGAGCACTTGTCATTGTCCCCCGTGGAAGTGACAGGCCCCCGAGCGGTGACAGCAACAGCAGCAGATGAAAGGAGGGTGGTTGGGAATTAAGGTTTTCTTTCTTAGACTAACCAGCTTCTTGGCTTCAAAAGCATCTCGCTCATCTCGAAGTTTCTTGTTCATTTCTCTGCACCAAGGAAAGACACAGGAAAGACACAATGAGATGCTTGTCAAAAATTAAGTAAACCCCAATATGTGAAAGTAAGAACAGAAAGAGAGCTTGGGAACAGAGATAAAGATATTGTTTATAGCCGGATATATTGGGATTTCCATGTATCCCAGTCGAGGTCATGGGCTCTACATGCTTGCCTTAGCCAGCAGAAAGACTAAATTCCTCCAGAGAAGGGATTACCTCGTGAAATAATATAGCCTGTAATGTGTCAGAGCTGGCCAAATTGCACAACTCTGCCTGGACCTAGAAAAACAAGCAGAGTCTAAACACTGCTTGAATACAGTCCTGTAGCTTTCCATGGGAGAAATGAGCACAGTGCTGAAACGTCAGCCCCTTACAGGCTTAAGAGCTCGGCATTTCCCTCCAGCCTTCACCAGTTCTCACCTGAGGAGCTCCAGCTGCCGAAGGAGGCTTTGTTTCTCTTTCTGCATGTTCTTGGAAACTCTAAACACATCCCTGGACAAAAGGTATTTTAAAATAAGGTGAAATAAATTAATGGGAGAGAAAATACAAACATCCCTCTCTCAGGGGCACTCATGGTATTCTCAAAGACAAGGGCCTGCCTTATGCTAGGAGAATTCAGAGGAAGAAGCACTGTTCTGGGAGCTGGGATGGTTGGGTTGTACCAGAGATCTCCTGCTCTCCTCCAACATGAGAGCAGGCAACTCATCCTGTCCACTTCCTCAGCTGCTAGAAATGGGAAGAATGCTCACTGCCATCTGGATCTGAAACTTCTCAATGTTTTATGTAGGTATTATTACATTTAACCCAGAAATGGTAACAGAATTGATTAGAAGAGGATCTTTAAATAGAACATTATAGAGAGGATGGTGAACTGGAAAATACATGAAGAAGCCTCCTTAGGCTGAGGAACATCTGTATTTTTGTACTGATTTTCTAGAACATATTCATTCCCACAAAAGGTAGGCAAGAAGTAGCAACATCACTCTCTGTTTAGGCTCATAAGACCATTGGGATGTTTCTTCTTTTCCTCAAAAAGAGACAGGCAATCTTCTAATGAGACCAGGGCTCCTAACTAGGGATACTTTAACTGCTTGCCCACCTTTCCTTCTCTGTCTATGTCTTTGCCCTAACACCCCCCTTTCCTGTTTATTCGCACCTGTCCTTCTGCTCTTGCTCAAGCTGAGCCTCTTTCTGGAGCTTCTGTAATTGCCCCTTCACTGCCTCTAGCTCCCATTTGCTTTTCTCCAGCTCTTCCAGCAGGTTTTCATTCAGGTGCCGGAGCCTTTCGTTCTGCACGCGGGTCTCCAGCTGCTCCGAGTTCAGCGACTGGAGCTGATGTTCCAGCTGCAATGGGAGAGGAGGAGGAGGAGGGGTTAAACACAGAGGAAGGGTTTTGTGCTACAATCACAACTGTAAAAACCAGCTGAAAAAGCAGATGCAAACAATGAGGCAGAAGGGGATAAAAACAACCTAAGTCTACAGAGCCACCAGTGGCATCGAGAAGGTGAACTGGAAGGAATTCTGTCCCATCATGCCAGCACTGGGGAACCAAGCAATGCAATTAGGCACAGCTGAGGAAGTGCTTCAGGCAGCATGAGGAGCCTGATGCTGTCAGGCATGGTAGGAATCAGAATGCCAATGGGGCTCCAAAGGAGGACTGGAAAAATTTGGGTGGAAGCAGGGTTGTGTCTGTCGGGACTTGTTAAGCAGAGTAGTTGAAATGCATCCTCTAGTTTAGGGCTTCCTGAGCCCATGGCAGCTGAAAGGAGGATATACTGAGGTGTTAGGGGCATCTCACACTACACCTGGAAAGTGAAGTGATTGGGTGGCCTTTGCGACTGCTAGAGACAGGACCTTGGGCTAGAGATGTCACTGAAATGCCACCGGGGCACACCTGCATTGTAGGCAGCACTAGCCCCCAGCACAATTAACAAGCCTGATTTGGGAAGTTAAAGCCTGCTGCCATGTACTCAGACAGTGGCTCAGTTCCTTACAAATGGCTGGCATAGTCTGGGACAGAGTCACAGACACATGCAGCCGCCAAAGCCGCCCATCTCAGATGACAAGCAGGGCATTCCAAGAGGGATCATAGTGACACCGCAGTATCCAGCCGGCCATACGGCTAAACAGGGCCCTCTGCTGAAGCTGCTGCTGCACAGAAACTGCAGTACCCATCTGAGAACTTACAGCCCAAAATAAAAGCATGCAATCCATGCTTATAATGAGAGAGAAACACCAGGAATCAGATCTGATCAGTGTAGCAGGTGGCAGAGTCAGCCTCCACATTTACACCTTCAGCTTGCCTTTTCTCTCAGCCTACTTTCTCCCCTCTCAAAAGAAAAATAAAGCAGCACACCATGGCAGAAGATAAAATGCTTTTTTTTCTTGCTACCCTCCCCTCTGCCAGCACACATGTACAATTGTCAAGAGCAGAATGAATAGATCTGACCTTTCCTAGGTTCCTTGAGACACAAGCCTCACCCCTCTCCTCACTGAAGCTAGAAGGGCAAGCCACACCCAGCTTTGCCTGGAGTCCTCCAGTCCTGTGGACACTGGGGAATATTTCAGCAAGGCTGTATATACTGAGCAGTGGAGTTGAGACTGAAAACCAGCAATTCCTGCTTACAGCCTTCGGATCTTTCAATAAGCCAAGGAACTGGCTTTAAATAAAGCACACCTGCCCCTCCCTAAAAAGCCTCCGTCGCACAGCTCTCCTGTTTATGTGGTCAGTCCTTGGAAGCGATGCCGTGGAATAGCACCACCACAGTACTGGTCTTAGGCCACAAGAGGGACCCGATTACCCACACAGCTCAGTACAAAGCCTCAGAGCTAAGAGCACCAGAACTATTTAAGTAAGTGTCCATGCAGCCCAAGTGTTCTGCTCTGACCCTCGGCAAGAGGAAGAGCATGCCGGAGCTCCTAACTATGGCCCATTCCCCTCATATACCCCTCCCATCTATGAGATGATCCCTGGACTAGGGATGCCAGAGGCCACATCTCTGACTATTCTTCCTTTCAATGAATATTTACAAGCCTATTGTCCATTTGTTTGTCCAATTCATTTTTGAACCGCTGATATTGCCTGCCTCTTGGGGCCAAAAGTCCAGCATTAATCTCTGTATGAAGAAGTGTGTTCTTCTAAATCAAATTAATAGTGGTCTCATTAAGTGTCCCTCACCTTTGCTGTTGCAGGACTTGGGGAATAACAGTTTTGTGTGGACCTTATCAATCACTTTTCTGAGTTCATAAAGCTCATGTGTATCTTCCCTCGGTCTCCTTCTCGCCAAAACCTAAAAGTCTAGACTTTCCTGGTTTCTCTTCCTAAGGCATATTTTCCATTTTCTTTATCTTATTTTCCATATCCTTCCTGATGGCACCTCAGCTGTGCTGCCTTTTCCAGCTGCTGGACAATGAGCTGGTGATTGCAGCAAAGTGCTGTTTCATCCACATCACAGCTAGGTATCCAACTGGGATACCCCCAGTCTCCAGCATCTTGTAGGTACCTGCCATGACTTGTTTCTGAGGGGGTCACATCTCATTCAGATACCAAGGAAAAAGACCATCCCATACACATGTCCATGGTGGGGATGGCAGGCTAAAGTAAAGCTTGTGCTTTGATCCTTTATGTGCCTGATTAATCAGTATGCCATCAAGGGCCCAAATGCAAGTATACAATACGTACCTCTCTAAGTGACACAGAACTGTTCACTTCGGGTCATTTTGGAGTAGCCAGAACAGAAAAACTAGAGAAATCTGGCTCTTTTATGTCATACACATCTTCTTTACACACCACAAAAAGCTTCAAAGTCACAACTTTCAAATTTTTACCCCACCTTCCTTGCCAACATTGTACAATTGATAGGAAGATTGTGCCAAGAGAACACAAAGCAGATAAGAAAATGCATGAACAAAACATTCACAGAACGGCATTACATCTGAAGACAAACTATTTGACAAACCATTTCAACACCTTCAGAGACAGGAGAGGACTTCTCTAGCTAGAGCCAAATTTTCTAGTGCCAAACCCTCCACAGCTGAACACCATTTACCATCAGAAAACACCTGAGCAGATAGACAGCAGAGGGGGATGTGCTTTGTTAGAAAAGATTTGGATCCCACTACCTTCTTCTGGCGGTAGAGGATTTTCTCCAGCTCCTGCTCTTTGCTGTGCAGTTCCTTCTGGAGCAGGTTACTCCTGTCATGCCTCAGTGCTTCCTGCAGAGGTAAAGATACACAGCTGTGCACAACACCCAGCATAGTAAGAGCTGCTCCTTGGCCAGAAGAGCCACCACCTCTACTTCAGAACAAAGGCAGGTTGCCTGCAAGCCAAAGAGAGAGAGAGAGACAGAGAAGGTACCTGACAGACCAGCCTCTCCCGTTCTGCTTTGATCTGTTGTTCCATTTCTTCATAAAGGCACCTGACTTCTCGATCGTGATCTGACTCCTTCCTACAAAACACAGGTGCATGCAGGTCAGGAGAGAAAAAGAGAGTACAGAAAGGAAAGAGGAGGCTGGAAACAGATTCCTACTAACAGCTGTGTGGCACTGAGTGGGATTCTAACCAGACTGAATGTTATGGGTGAGCACTGCTGCAGAGCAAACCCATGGGAACAGACCAAGATAGAGTAATTTTATTACAGCAAGAAATATCACTTTTAGTGGTGCACCCTGTAACCCAGTCTCTCCTTGCATCTGAGGCAGGATCCAAGCATCAGCTGGCTCCTGGCAGCAAATGGCCATGATGTTCTCCTTACCTCTTCAATGCTTGTTCCATAGACTCCTTCTCATGATTGACCTCCTTTATGTACGATGAAACACGCAACAGAAACTCTTCAAAATTGGATAAGAGCTCTGGACGCTCCTTTCGTAGGCGAGCCCAGAGCTCCCGAATCTCATGTGGGCTGGAGGAAGCATACAAGAGAGAAGGAAAGCAGAAGAGATACTGTGTCATCTTATGGACTGTTATTGCAACTCCAACATGCACTCAGGACAAACTGCCATTCTCCTATGATGATCTCTGTTACACCATTACAGCAGAGGGGGGAAACTGGACAGTGACAGAGCGTGCATGTGGAGTGGGATCTATTGCGGGGTCAAAACAAAGGAAGTCATCTGAAAGAAGAAAAGAAAAATAATCTAGGAAGCAAACATGGAATGATTGCTTTTCCAAGTATTCATTGATAACACATTTGGTGTCTACATCAAGACTTGGAGAAATGAGTATTCAGCAAATTTGCAGTGTGTTATGGTCGAACTGTTACGGTGCGCAGAGTTTAGCACATATCATTGGTGTTTTTCTTACACTCAGACTGTACTGGTGGCTGCTACAGTCCTCCTTATTTTTTTTACACGTTTGGAAACCGAGGCACAAAAAAAGATGCAAATTTGCTCAAGTGTCATATTAGGATAACAATGAATCAAGCCCTGCAAAACCAAAGATGTCTTTTTCTGAACCTGCAATAACGTTTACACTGTTTTGACATTTAATTCATTGCAGCTTGAACATAGGACTCACAAACTTTCATTCCCAAAGCGTCTTGTAAGCCTGCAGACATCATTTCATGTTTCTTTTTAGAAAAGAGTTTTTTAAATTTTTTTTAATCATGAAACACTTTGGAAAAAGTGCCTTGAAAGATACAGAATAATTATACCTATAGTCAGTATCCAAATAGCTATTTTTCTTTGCCTATGTATTTGTCTCCCTTAGTATTCTTTGGGGAAACACACAAGCAAAACAAACCCGCCAAAAAGCTTTTGATTTCCTCTGTCAGTATTGCATGACAGCCTTCTTTTTTTGCCCCAAGTTTAAAAAGTTATAGCACTTCATCAAATCTTCATATTTGAAATAAAAGAACATATTGAGTCCTGCTAGGAAATTAAACCATTTCTTTCTAGAGAAAACAGTGAAAATATTTCAGATTCCTGCTCTCACCCCAGTTAGCTTCTGTTTGATATTACTGCTTTACAACAGCTGGTTTGGCACAAAGATGTGACATGAAGTAGCTACTGAACTCATTGCATAAAACTGCCAGTAAGTGGTCAAAAAAACCCACAAGATAATTCCACTTTGGGACTTCTGCTTCTCAAAGCAGAGTTATAAACAGTAGAGACTGTTTTCCCAGAACAGTAATATGGCCTTTCACAGAGTCATCCTGTTCTTTGAAGCGTAACAGCTTTCCAGAATTTTTCCAGACAGAAGTTGTTTATCACTAAAACATGCAGGTGCTTTACATCACAATGAAAATAAAGGAAAAAATGTCTGTCTTGTGACAGATGTGCCTCTGAAAGCGGCAAACTCCAACACTCTCGGCTGCTGTTTCCAATCTTGTCCGCCTCCTTCCCTAACCTGGACTGCTCCTTGCAAAATGGCAACACAATTGGAGTACAAAGCCTGAAAAGGACAGACACAGATGCAGTTGGGCACCTTAGGCCCTGCAGGTGTGCATCAGTAAGAACCAGTTACGCAAAATGCCTCATGTTGGAAAGCCTAAAAAAAAGGCTGGGTGACACTGGGGCCAGCAGACTCTACTTGGGCTACATGCAAGGGCAATAATACCAAGTTTCAAGGCTCACAGGAGCACCCCTTTGCCCAGTTAAGCCTTTCACACTCTTCAAGATCAGCACAGTCCCAAGCGCATGTCTCCTCGAACACAGATCCTTCACAGAGTCTCTTTGAACTGATTGTCTGAAAATATGTGAACAGTCACACACCATTTTGGAACAGAGAGCACACTCATCTTCCTTACCTCATCTAACCCTCACATGCTTCTTTTCATTTGCTGCCTGTGCTGGACTTGTATGCCACCAGCTGTTCCATTTTACAGCTGTGTTATGAACTCAGATTTGGGAAACTGTGAAAAGCACTGAGCTAAAAGTAATTGGTACCTGATGAGAAAACCCAGACCGCACTGCATTTGCTACCAAGCATATGAAAACCCAAGGCAGCAGTCCACAGAGCCCAAGCAGTGCTTCAGAGAACAAGCAGCTCAGTTCACCTCTGTGATCTTTTCTGATACTTTGAAGTTTTGGTACTGCAAGATCAAAACAGGGTAGAAGCAATTTCATGTGCCTCCCCTACTTACTCTTCAAACAACTGGGCTGCTCCAAGCTGCTCCATCATGGAACAGAAGCGTTTCTCTTCATCATCATCATCTGCAGGGTCCAAGTCATCTGACCAGCCTGACTCAAAGGTCTCCTCGTGTCTGGAGTGATGCATTCTCCCAGCACCTTGGCACAATTCAATCCCTATTAACTTTCCTGGTGGGAGGTGAAGAGAAGAAGAATAAATAAAGTCAAACTGGGTGTCATTGAGTAAGCTGCTATTTACATGGCAGCCTGACAGAGCTCCACGAGCAGCCTCGTGCATGGCTGGTGTAGGATACAGCTCCTGGTCAGCGAAGAGCCTCCGTTCTGACGTCCCGAGTGATGTCAGCGCCCGTTCCTTGGCGCTGGGACAGACAGCGGCTCCCGGCCGGGCCGCGGGCTGCCGGGCTCTGTCACAGCCGTGCCACCACCGCGGGCTGCCGGGCTCTGTCACAGCCCTGCAACCACCGCGGGCTGCCGGGCTCTGTCACAGCCCTGCCACGGCCGCCCCCGGGC
>VYZR01004300.1:16656-27945 GCA_013400675.1 Oxylabes madagascariensis
CCGCGGGCTGCCGGGCTCTGTCACAGCCGTGCCACCACCGCGGGCTGCCGGACTCTGTCACAGCCCTGCCACCACCGCGGGCTGCCGGGCTCTGCCACAGCCCTGCCACCACCGCCGGCCCCGGGCTGCGGGCACGGACAGCGTGCGGCAGGAGCTCAGGGCATTCCCACGGAGCGGCGCTCCGGCCCCGGCCGCACGGACCACACACGCTCCCTCCGGGCCTCCCCGGCCCCGAATAGCAGCACCATGCTGCACTTCCTCGGCTTAAAAAAGGAGAGGAGGGGCTCATCACCCCTCCCTCGTCATGCGCTACCGCCGTGCGAGTCCAGCGCTGCACAAGGACTGCCCCTTGCTAGGGCTGTGCGAGCAGAATGAACTCCCCCTCCAACCAAGCACCTCCTCCTGCCCCGTCCCACGCACAGAGGGCTCCAGCTAGCGGGATTCTTCTGTTCCATGCTGAGACACTAATGCCACCAGAACCTCCTGCTATGCAAGGCATGTGACAAATACTGCTGCTGGGAACAAATCCTTCTCAAAGAAACAAATCAAGCAATCCTATCCAAAACATCTGTATACAGAGGTCAGGCCTTCAGCAGCAGCTACTCTTCCTTTCTAAAATACATCTGCTTGGTTCAAGAGGCAGAAATGACATCCCAACTACAAGACCAGGAGTCAAAGATGTTCACAGAGCACAGATGAGAACACGAAGCTACTCTAAGGTAAAAAATATCCATTGTTATTATACTTCAAAGGACTCAACTTCACCTCTTCTTATCTCCATAAGCCCAGAATTTAGCTGCTTCTCTCCCACTCTTAAAATGTGCTGTAAAAAAACTTGCAATGTGGAGATCCAGGCCCTACTTAGTTAAAACCTGATGATCAGACAGTTAATTAAGGAGAATGGTTTAGATTAGGCACTTTTGAAGTCTGCTTTTGAGAAAGAGTCATTATGTCTCATTACCTCTCTTTTACAGAAGGGAAAATTGAGATGGAGATGGGAAAATTGAGGTAGAGAATGATCTGAAGATTATTTTGATATCCTAGCAGGAGTAAGGAGCCCTCTCAAGAAGCAGACTTGATTGCAGCTTGAACCGTCTCCCTTGATTTGCCCCTGCACACTCCATAAGAAAGACAGCCAGGCCAAACTCTAGGGGCAAAGTCTGAAAAGGATTTCAGTGATGCCAGACACAACAAATAACCATAAAGAAAAGAAAGGCAGAAATTAAGTGTTTTGCCTAGACTGGAGCAAGTGCCATGGAGCCAGGCTGCCAGCACAGGGTGGTACCTGACACAAAGAGAAAACTTGCCTACCTCTCCCAGCAATGGCACTGAGGCAGATGCCCTCGTGATGCCCATCTGAGGCTGTGCCCACGGGACAAATGCCTCTTACAATGAGATTTGGGAATAACCAAGTCATAACACAGAGAGCACTGTGGGTGCCAAGGTGCCCAAATGGTGCACACTCACCTGCAACACAGTGCTGGATTGGAAAGCCCCCACTCCTGACAGGACTCTTGTTTCTGCCAAAAGCAGTGGAACCAGCCCACAACAGAGGCACAGGGCAGGAACAGGTGTAGTCAGGAGGCACTCGGTGGGATAAAACAGTCCCTGAACAGGCTGGCCCAAGACACAGTTTGCTGGGTTTATTGCAGGGGATTTTTTAGCCACCTCTCTTATGGTGGCTGTTTCTGACCATTCAAATTGCAGCATTAAAAGGCCCTCCCTCCCAAGCCGTGAGAAAGCCAGAAGCAAACACAATCTGAGCAATCAGGACAGCGCAATTCAGGAGCCTCTTCCATCACTTCTGAAAACCCTAGAGCACCTGTGTTCACTTGGATTGACCTGATCCACTGAACACTTCTGCATGTCCAAGGAAGGTGCTGACAAGCACAGATTTTCTGAGAGCTGACAGACAGATGAGCACCTGTGCTGCTGGGTGAGGACTCTGGTCAAGGATTAGCATTCTCCTAGTGTTTGGAAAAGACAACAGTAAGAAGGCAACAAAGGCTTATTAGCCAGTGTTGTAGCCCACGAACAGGACTCCTACTAATGCCCTCAAACAGCACTGCTAGCAGCTGGGGACAGTTGCCAAGAGGCATGTTTCCATGCAGAAGAACGACTGATCAGATAGCCAGGCAGGGTTTGCATCACCCCGTACCCTCTCCAGCAGGAGATGTTCTGTGGCTGGCTCTACCAGGTAGGCAGGGAAGAGTTGTGGGAGAAGGCAGCATAAAGCCTGGAGGGGGATACACACCCACCTTCTCCAACGATGTCCACATGAGCATGGGGAATTGTCCCACATAGCTTGTGCAGCTTCAGCAAAACCACTGCACTTTCCTCCTTACCAACAAAAAACATCCTGTCACAGGTGGGCTTTTTCCTTCCTCTGCCTCTGTGCAGTCCTTACCTAGACCCATGCTGAACTCCACAGGTGTCAGGTATCCTTTATTATTCTGTTCCAAGCTGTCAAAAACAGTCTCCAGCTGCTCAGGGGTTAGGGGGAGTTCACTCTGGAGCCGCTGCAAAGACAAAAGAATGAACAAACTTGAGGCATAGCTCAAGTCTTCCTTGTGACTGTCCCTGCCATCCTCAGCTCTGGCCCCCAGCAATGTGCCCTTGCAGCACTGCATCCTGCCCAGGGTGCTGCCAGTGGAGCTGAGCAATGACACAAACACCTGACTGCAGTCATTGATCTGTTGACTTTCCATTACTGGATGATTCAACCAGGACTTCAGAGAGGGAATTTCAGGTTATTCTGTTTGGAGAAAGCTCAACCCCCTTCTTACTCCACCACAGAACCTCTGTCTCTAGCTCACTGCCTGCCTCCCCCCATTCCTGCTCAGAGGTGGCACTGCCAGCCTCCTGTGACCACTGCTGCTCCCAGGAGAGCTCTGGGCACACCAGGTACCAGCTCCATGTCTTTGGCCAGGGTGGGAGGTCAGACTTGCAGATATCTGGATTCAGTTCCAAGCTCTTACAGATCCTAAAGGAAATGTTCAGTCCATGACTGTGAGTTAGCTTTCCTCTGTCACCTTCTGCCTGCTGGGACTGTATCACTACTCCCACAGCATGGACAAGGAGCAAAACAATTCCTCTTCATAATAAAAATTTATTAATATAACTGTAAAAATTAGGCATCACACAACCCAAAGCAAAGTGAGTCAATATGTAAAGTGGCATGAACTTGTCAAGTGTTACTTAGATGTGGGGAGAGATGGGGCAGGAGAAAAACAATCCACATGTAACCTTCCTGATAAACCTTTAAAACAAAACTCACTAAGAACTACAGGACTAAGAACTAATTTTGTTAACAAGTACTTTTTTAACAGAAAGCCGTAAAACACATAATTGTACAGCAAAGTTATAGTTCAGGTCTAAGGTGAGTTTTTTGATTAGACTTTAGCTATGATTGTATAACTTTGTTGTCTCAACTTTTTTTGAGAGGTTGATGGATTGTTCATCGTGTAGGTTTTTTGGGAGACTTGGCTTTCTTTTTTTTTTTTTAATTAAAACAAAGATTTTTTTTTTTCCCCTCCAGATTTCCCATCACATGCATGCTTGATGTTTGTAAGAACAGTTATGACTTTTTTTTTTTAATGCATTCCTTAAAAATTTTGAATTGCAGTCCCACTTGTCTCAGGAATTCCCTGGCTGTGCAAGGCCCTCCTGGGAGTTTTAGCTCCTAGCAGCTGTCTGTGCCAGAGTTTGGTTCTTAGAAATCTGAATAAGACAGAGGCCACATGCACACCCACACTTCCCCAGAGTGAAGGCATGCCACAGTGTCCCCCTGTTTTGCCACCCATGACTTTACAGATCCTCCAAGGACAGAGGAAGAATTTTCTTCCCTCACCTGCATGTCCACCTTGGTGATAAAACCCTTCTCGTCCTTGTCACACAGCTGGAAGAGCTCCCTTGCCTTCTCAAGCATCTCCACCTGCACATCTTCCAGTCTGCTCATTTGGCTGGGAGGAGAAACACGAGGAGCCACCCCATCCTCCTCACCCCCTTCCTCTTTTCCTTCCCAGCGGACGTATCCCAAGAGCACTCCACTCTGGTTCTCCATCTTCTCAAAGTCTTCTTCCCCAGGGCAGGGCCAAACAGAAGAGCTGTGGGGCAGGAAACAGAGAAAAGCCAGTCAAACATGACCCTCTACTTCCAACCCATACACGATACAGTTAAATGCCTCAGTGGTTGAAAGAATAACATTCAGCATCCGGATCTGGACAAAATAACCTTTGAAGTCCCCTCCAACCCAAAATATTCCCTGGTTCTATGAACTGAGCAGAGGAGGGAAAGGGAGTTTGTGTCAGAGACACACCACACTGAGGTACACACCACATGTAGGTAAACCCTGCACACAACGTGGGTGTAGCTAAGCCTTCCACACATCTGTAACCCTCCACCCTGCACCCAGCAGGGGAGCTCTGTTGCCTTCTCTCCTCCTCTGCCTCAGACCCCCAGTCCCAGCTCTCTGCTGGTGAAAGCAGGGTGCCAAGGGAAGATTTCAGCAGAGACAAGAGGATGGGAAGGGAATATTAAAGCACACAGGTAGAGCATGGGAGCACAGTGATAGTCCCACATCAGCTAAAACAGGGCTCAAACACTGTGAGCTGCTCCTCTCTGGTCTTGGCGCCTCTGGCAATAATAACATGTACTTTTCCTTCTCTTGTTGCTTTTCTGCACTGCACCTTTGAGCACCAAACCTGCATTAAAACTGCAAAAACACAGAGCAGGATGAGAGCAGATAGGAGGATGATCTGTGCAAGTGACAGAAGAAAGAGAAGAAGAAATGTCACTCCCAGCCCTGTCCCAGCCAGGTCCTCTGTCTGGCCTTCCACCTCTGACATTTTCTTGTTAACGCTTTCCAAATAGTAGCTCCATCTTTTTTTTTTTTTTTTTTAATGCTGTTATAGTACAAAGAAAGGTCAGACAATTCCTACACTGGGAAAAATTTAATAAGCTGGGCACTCCTGACCCCTTGCCTTCAAGCCTCTGTTTTGAGAACTCATGAGCTGCCAAACAGAATTTTAATCTGAAACATTCACCTTTATAGGAAGGAAACCACAAAACTGTGGAGACATTTCAGAGGCCAAAGAAAATATTTCCCATTACTTAAAAGTACCTAAAGCAAAAAGGAATGGGAGCACCCATTTTAGCCTAGCATTGTGACTGTAAAAATGCCTACAGTGCATCCCTACACCAAGCCACCTTCTGACTTACTGATCTCATGGAATCAGACACCTTCTCCAGACAGCTTCTCTTCAGCAACGCCACCACATTTTTGAAGCCTTGTTGCACTGATTGCTTTAGATTTCTCTGTCTCCAGACCTGTTTTCTGCATTGCAGGGCAGAAGTGAGCTGCGCAAGCAGGCTGAGAGCAGATTTAAACAGTGCTGGACAAAGAGGGCTTGAGGGTTGGGTCACTTGGGTTTTTTTAACCTCCAAGAAATTAAAAGCCACGTACAGATGCCATGATAACAAACAAACTAATTCTGTTTGCACTCTTGGTACAATGGGAGGATAAGAACTTGATGGCCAGGAAGAATGTCACATGCGAGAACGAGATGAAGCTGACACAAAAGGAGAAGGCAATTATGCCCCACGCTCTTTGACTCCGTTTATTACTGCTGGTCCGCGAGCCAGCGGGTGGTTCTGCTTCACAGAACAAGCAGAACGCTTCACTCCCCCTTTCAAATCGGTGCTTTTCCAGGGCACCTCTGTTTCAAATAAATATCTGCTCAAGTGACACTAAACTCTGCAGAAGACTACCCATAAATGGGTACTATTATATGTTTCTAGTCAAGTAAACATCCCTGGCAAGCAATGGACACAGAGTTGGACCCCAGCTTTAGGGAATACGGCAAAGGAAAGAAAGGAAGAAAGCATAAAAAAATAAGGCAGACCATGTTTTTCTCTCTTGCTCTTTCTCAAACCAACCCTCCTACCAAGCATTTTTTGTGTTATGGAGCCAACACAGGAAAATTTGGAGACTAAGGTTAGATGCTATACATTAGCTGGGCAGTCAGTTTGCTTCTGATGGCAAGTCTGTGTGTGTAAGCAGTAAAGAAGTCAGAAAGAAAACCAGCTTACTTTTCATNCAGAGAGCCCAGAGGGAGCAGGCTATGACAGGTCAGGCACAGGATATTCGCCTCCATGGCGAATACTCCTCCAGCAGGTTCTGCACATGGTGCAAAACCCCAGGAGGGACTGCTGTGCTTTATTTTGTGTTACAAGTTTTCATTTCTACTTTCACAGCTAGCACAGAAACATGATTCCTTTACTGATGCTTAAGTTGAGAGGGTTTATACTGCAAGGTGACAACCCCTACTGAAAGGCTGTCATACACATGGCAGAGAGTGATCTCCTTCACGTGGGAGGTGCAGGACTTTGGGAAGGGCAGTGTTTGCTGCTTATTGGCAGGTACCCATCCCTCATCTCCCTCTAAAAGGAAACCACACATTACTCTGCAGAGAAAGGAGGCTTGTTGCTTCCCTTCAGATGCCAAACTAATAATTGGCATTTGTTCTTCACAGTGAATATTTATTCTTCTACCTCAGAGCCCTTGCCAGTCATTAGGACCTCAGCACGATGCACAACATCATGGAAGGACCACTGTGACAGAGGCTGAGGTCTTTGGAGTATCAGAACTGTGGACTGGTATCCAAAAGTGAGGCAAGCAGAGCTGGTTTAAGTGCAGAAAGATCAGCTTGGGAAGAACCATGCTTTCCTAACACAAGGGGCAAAGGCAGAGAAGATATGTACAGGAAGCTAATGCTTTTGGTCAGGCAAACCTGCCAGGCTCCGCCAGAGAGATGAAGTCAAGCCACCTCCAGTGACAAAGCCAGTGGTTGTTACCAAAACTTCTTGTCAGGATTAGTTATTCCAGGTCCCTTCTGGCAGGAAAAGGTCAGCACCAGTAAGAATCAATTTTCACACCTAACCTGGGATCAGGACAATCTCTGCATCTTGAGCTGTTGATTTCTATCATAAAAAAAGTATGCAATGGGTCACAGTAGAGTTTGTCTGGCCCAGAATCCTGCCCCCAACAGTGCCTGTGAATGGCTGGTGAAGGAAGAGTTACAGCAGGGCAAGCAAAGAGAAGACTTCCCTGAAGACATCTTGCCAACTAATAGCCACGGTCAGCCTGGGGCAATTCCTGAACCACGTGGTTCCTTCCTTATCTTCCAGGACACTTGTCCAGCCTCCCTTTCAAACTGTATAAAAACCTTCACTGTTCCCATGAACATGCTGATAGCAACAGGGTGCCTGCTGCAGCCAGTGGGTGCTGACAAAGCTTCCTGGGACTATTTTTGGGGTAGCCAGTTTGACTAGCATCAACTCCACAAGAGGTGGAGTCCNGGGAGCACAGTGATAGTCCCACATCAGCTAAAACAGGGCTCAAACACTGTGAGCTGCTCCTCTCTGGTCTTGGCGCCTCTGGCAATAATAACATGTACTTTTCCTTCTCTTGTTGCTTTTCTGCACTGCACCTTTGAGCACCAAACCTGCATTAAAACTGCAAAAACACAGAGCAGGATGAGAGCAGATAGGAGGATGATCTGTGCAAGTGACAGAAGAAAGAGAAGAAGAAATGTCACTCCCAGCCCTGTCCCAGCCAGGTCCTCTGTCTGGCCTTCCACCTCTGACATTTTCTTGTTAACGCTTTCCAAATAGTAGCTCCATCTTTTTTTTTTTTTTTTTTAATGCTGTTATAGTACAAAGAAAGGTCAGACAATTCCTACACTGGGAAAAATTTAATAAGCTGGGCACTCCTGACCCCTTGCCTTCAAGCCTCTGTTTTGAGAACTCATGAGCTGCCAAACAGAATTTTAATCTGAAACATTCACCTTTATAGGAAGGAAACCACAAAACTGTGGAGACATTTCAGAGGCCAAAGAAAATATTTCCCATTACTTAAAAGTACCTAAAGCAAAAAGGAATGGGAGCACCCATTTTAGCCTAGCATTGTGACTGTAAAAATGCCTACAGTGCATCCCTACACCAAGCCACCTTCTGACTTACTGATCTCATGGAATCAGACACCTTCTCCAGACAGCTTCTCTTCAGCAACGCCACCACATTTTTGAAGCCTTGTTGCACTGATTGCTTTAGATTTCTCTGTCTCCAGACCTGTTTTCTGCATTGCAGGGCAGAAGTGAGCTGCGCAAGCAGGCTGAGAGCAGATTTAAACAGTGCTGGACAAAGAGGGCTTGAGGGTTGGGTCACTTGGGTTTTTTTAACCTCCAAGAAATTAAAAGCCACGTACAGATGCCATGATAACAAACAAACTAATTCTGTTTGCACTCTTGGTACAATGGGAGGATAAGAACTTGATGGCCAGGAAGAATGTCACATGCGAGAACGAGATGAAGCTGACACAAAAGGAGAAGGCAATTATGCCCCACGCTCTTTGACTCCGTTTATTACTGCTGGTCCGCGAGCCAGCGGGTGGTTCTGCTTCACAGAACAAGCAGAACGCTTCACTCCCCCTTTCAAATCGGTGCTTTTCCAGGGCACCTCTGTTTCAAATAAATATCTGCTCAAGTGACACTAAACTCTGCAGAAGACTACCCATAAATGGGTACTATTATATGTTTCTAGTTAAGTAAACATCCCTGGCAAGCAATGGACACAGAGTTGGACCCCAGCTTTAGGGAATACGGCAAAGGAAAGAAAGGAAGAAAGCATAAAAAAATAAGGCAGACCATGTTTTTCTCTCTTGCTCTTTCTCAAACCAACCCTCCTACCAAGCATTTTTTGTGTTATGGAGCCAACACAGGAAAATTTGGAGACTAAGGTTAGATGCTATACATTAGCTGGGCAGTCAGTTTGCTTCTGATGGCAAGTCTGTGTGTGTAAGCAGTAAAGAAGTCAGAAAGAAAACCAGCTTACTTTTCATGTTCAAGTAAAAGTGGCAAAGCTGGCCTTGAAAGAAAAACAAAAGAGACCTATCTTATGCTTCCTAGATTTTACAGGCGATTATGGTGAGGAATAACAGCCACATTGATGAATAATAATTATTGGCTTCTACAGGCCACCTTCCTGAAGGCTTTTTCCAGACCCATTCCTTTAGCAGATACAGCCTCAGTACAAGCAGCACCCTGTTCCAGACAGCAGCAGGGGTGGAAAGCAAGAGGGATTTCAAAGCAAGAACCATGAGAGGATTGCAGACAATAGCCAGAATAAGAAAAGGCACAAGTAAGCAATGTTTTCTAAAGCATCCCTCTAGCTGCCTAAGAGACACTGAGGACCCCAGAAGTAAAGATGATCTTACTTTCTTATTACCAGCTTCATCAGTTCTAGAGCAGCCCAGGCAGTTGACATCTCCCCAGCTTTGCTGCAGCAAACAAAAGGTGGTGCAAGGAGGATGTTCTATTCTCTCTCTGAGACATTTTTTTGAAGCTGAAATCCAACCCATTACATCCCTACCTCTAGTATTTCATCATTTTTTCAAAAGCCCAGCTGCACTGTAGCTCCCAAACATTGGCTGAGTTAAAAGTCTCTTAACTAGAAGAGCTGGGAGCCTGACATGGACAAAAGTCTTGTTTTTACACAAGGACTTCACTTGTGTAAAAGACCAAGCCCATTAATTCAATGTTCAGAGCAGGAAGTCTCTTGTCCGAGCTGCTTCAAGTGGCTTCAAGCCAGATGTGGCTTTTTCAATGGTGAAACAACACTTACAGGGGAACAAAGCAGGAAATAAGAGAGAGCCCCAGCAAGCAAAATACATTGCAGCTCTGATGGACTTCTCTCCCAGAAGCCTGTGACTGAGAAATTCTTCCTCTCTGTCCCTGTTTGTAAGGGCACTGTGTGGGGCAGGTGGGGCACAAAGCAGATCTCAGTCTAAACAAGNAGGTCCCTTCTGGCAGGAAAAGGTCAGCACCAGTAAGAATCAATTTTCACACCTAACCTGGGATCAGGACAATCTCTGCATCTTGAGCTGTTGATTTCTATCATAAAAAAAGTATGCAATGGGTCACAGTAGAGTTTGTCTGGCCCAGAATCCTGCCCCCAACAGTGCCTGTGAATGGCTGGTGAAGGAAGACTTACAGCAGGGCAAGCAAAGAGAAGACTTCCCTGAAGACATCTTGCCAACTAATAGCCACGGTCAGCCTGGGGCAATTCCTGAACCACGTGGTTCCTTCCTTATCTTCCAGGACACTTGTCCAGCCTCCCTTTCAAACTGTATAAAAACCTTCACTGTTCCCATGAACATGCTGATAGCAACAGGGTGCCTGCTGCAGCCAGTGGGTGCTGACAAAGCTTCCTGGGACTATTTTTGGGGTAGCCAGTTTGACTAGCATCAACTCCACAAGAGGTGGAGTCCCAGCTTCAGTTCAGATGAGTTCTCAGCCACCTTCACCTCTGGGAACTGTGTTGGAGACCTAAAATTCCTTTCCCAGGGCCTGGTAGATCTAATGGGAGGATGGAAGTGCCATGGATCTAGAGGGCTCCAATACAACATGCTCAAATGGCCCTGGTGTGTAATGTTTTTCTTCAGCCCTGTCTTCCCCCACCCCATGGCTTTGGCTGCCTATGCTCAAGGTCAGCTCTGATACTGCACAGTCCAGGTTTGGGCAGTGTCCAACACCTGAAAAACCTGATACAGAGCTATGGATTACACCAGGTAACTCCTGCCATAGTATGTGCTGGGGCTTAGCAAGCAAAAATTCACCTACTTCTGCAAGACAACTCTTCCAGAGCCTGGAAAACAAACACAGGTCTTCTCAGATGCAGCACAGAACAGGAAATTGCCTGCCATAAAGACAGCTAGCACTATCTCTTGTATTTCTACACTGAGGAAACTCGGACCAGTCCGACATGACTATTTGAGCTACCTAAGGCATAAACTGAGGTTTGTCCTCTGCAAAGCTGTGGCAGAAAGANCACAGCCCGATGACGAGGAGGAAAGGAAAGTGAGGAGTGGAGCCAAATTTCCACAGCTGGACCTTAGATGACTCTAGTCACTGCAGGGCATTGTGCATGCACTGAATACGCTGCATTCCTAGCNGAGCTATGGATTACACCAGGTAACTCCTGCCATAGTATGTGCTGGGGCTTAGCAAGCAAAAATTCACCTACTTCTGCAAGACAACTCTTCCAGAGCCTGGAAAACAAACACAGGTCTTCTCAGATGCAGCACAGAACAGGAAATTGCCTGCCATAAAGACAGCTAGCACTATCTCTTGTATTTCTACACTGAGGAAACTCGGACCAGTCCGACATGACTATTTGAGCTACCTAAGGCATAAACTGAGGTTTGTCCTCTGCAAAGCTGTGGCAGAAAGA
>VYZR01004300.1:33545-44432 GCA_013400675.1 Oxylabes madagascariensis
CAGGGACACATCAGGAGAAAGGCTGCTGAGGAGACTCCTTTCACACCCTGCAAGCAGCAGAGGCACCGGGTACATGAGGCTCCTCCCCAGCCCTCAGGAGTGCAACAGCACTTGGTGTCCTGCAGACAAAAATTCAGGCTGAAAGCAGGCACACCTCAGTCCTCTGCTGGGGGAGGGCCAGACACATTTCATCAGTGTTCTTGAAGTACGTCAAAGGCAAAATTATGCAGAAACAGCCTTTTGTTTCATAAATGGATAAAGGATTCTAAAGGATACACAAAGCTTCAAATGCTAAAATTTGGGGGTTGTGGAGTTGCCTGTGTAACCGATTCCTGAACGGCAGAGACGGTGAGGAGTTGTCCTCAGTCACTACCTCCTTTAAGAAAAGAATCCAGGAGCCTCAGATTAAGCTGGTGATGGCATTTGCACATCATACAGGAGGAAGCACTTCTCTACAAACCCTTCAAGTGTGCCATCTCACTGACATGAGATGCTGAGAATGTCACAGGAATTCATGAGCTACAGAAGTGGCTGTTTTGTTCTGCTCTGAGTTTGTCCATGAAGGACTATTACAAAAAAATAGCTGTTTTGGTGCAAATTTTCTTTTCCACAAATAGAAAGAAGAATGTCCTAGGAGAGTATCATCCCATTTTTATGCTGGGAAGATGACGGTATCTGCCATTAGCTGCTGTAGGAGACACAGGGCTGGTTCAGCCTGGCTGTTCCTCAGCATGATTAAAAGCTGCTCTCTCATCTGCAGAGCCCCCCCACAAAGTACACAGAATCTTTGACCAAAAGGACCAGAGCATTTGCTGCATTTTCACCAGCAAAAGTCTAATGAACTGGACTTGGTACTCTAACAGCCAAAGGCCAGGATTCTCCCCACAACAGTCCCAGCCATCATGGGTACTGAAATCCACTTGGTTCTTCCTTTGAGTCCTCAGATTCTAGCCGCCTATGTCATACCAGAATAAAGATTTTCCTTTCCAATAAGAAGCTGAGTCTCTCCATGACAGTCTCACACCTTGTCTGGCCTCAGCAGGATCCCTCCTGGGCTGCTGTTACGTATGCACACTCACCCAGTGGAGTCACTGTTTAAGTCAGTCACCCTCTCTAGGCTTCTTTTGAGTAGTTTTCACCTCTGTTGTAAGAGAGAGAAACATCTGGCGTTGCTTCATGGAGGATGAACTTTCAGCCCCCCAGCCTCAGGACACTGAACAAGAAAAAGTATTCATGGCTTCCTCCAGGTGATTCCCAATCTTGTTTTGCCACTTCTTCATTAGGTTTCCCAACAGCCACCCACTGACTTGAGCACAAGTCCCTCCTGGCCAGCTGCAAGGGACGTTCCTCAGCCACTTCAGTGCCCTCTTTGTACAAAGGGTAAAAATCCTGTGACAATGCCATCTCACCTGGAGTACCACAGGTGTGAGCTCAGAGAAGTGCGCAAGAGCCTCACCTTTGTTGATCGAGATCCTTTGGCTTGAAATCAGCCTCACACAAACAAAAATTCATTGCCTTATGTTGTCCTCAGATTGCTCCTCCAGTGTACACAGGCACAGATAAAATATCAAACCACAACATCAGATTGCCCAATCCTTTTCTCCTCTCCCCTTTCAAAGGAAAAACTTCTTTTTGGTAAAACATTCACATTGTTTACTGAATACATGTGGTAAACAGTGATTTCTCCTCCAGCTGTGCAGCAAGTTCTCAGCAGCACCTGAAACCTCCTTACGCAGAGGGCTGGACACATCTGCTGGGGGGATGCAAGAAATTCAAGCGTATTTTCCTCATCCCAAGAAGTTCTCCAATATTTTGAGAACTGGACAACACTACCTCACCCCCATAATATTTTCTAGGCTACATGTCAGGGATGGGATCAGCGGGAAAAGCTTTACCTCACTGTTCTGAACATGCAAGATGCACTTAAAAAACAAAAAAGGTTTGCAAACATTAACGAGTAGGAATGAGTATGGATAGGATTTCTAGGCACCATAGCTCCCTGTAAAAGTATCTCTCTGGCTGATGCTGTATTGGTTTTGCCCAGGAGGGATGCATGGACAGTTTGACCTTTCTGCAAATGTTGTTAAAACAACAAACAGAGCCAAGCCAATTTCCAAGAAGATGGTTAACCCATTCTCTGCCTCCCAGAGAGGAAAACTGCCCTATGCACAGGTGTGTGACTTGGTTACCTCTCACCTCTTAATCTACCCGCCGAGTATAAAGGTAAAAATCCACTCCTTCCTGGGAGCTCAGGAGGTGTTGGCTATGCTGTGCAAAACATCTTTTCTGAAATACCAGTGTAACCTATGCACTGGAAAAGGGTGAAGTCCATGCCCTGAGTAGAGATCCCTCTTGGCTGTCCGACCATTGAGGGGAGCACAGGTAAAGTCTTGAATCCAAATGCCACCACTCCCCATCCCACAGACTTCTGCAAGACAGAAAACTAGAGAATGTTTTGAGCAGCCACAAGCCTTGAGCTTCTCCTCCACGAAGCAGGATAACCCTGGCACGTGAAAGGCACCTGTTCCTGGCATACCAGGCACAGCTCAGTGCAAGGAGCAATCAAAGCGAGCAACAGCATTTGAAGCAAAGTTGGAAGCAGATGCCATTTGAGAGGTGCTTTTGTTCAGCATATACAAGTGTTCTAGGAAAAGTAAAATCACTGCGGGGTTGGGGGGATATTCCTTCCTTTGACAAAAGCTGTCACTGTGTCAGAAGCCCACAGCAGGAGCAATGACGTGGGATTACAAAATCGGGTGGAGANTACACATTCTAATATTCAGCTGTTACTCCAAATCAGCAGTTTCCCAAATCAGTAAGTCACTAGAATCAGTTAAGCATCTTACAGAACCACATCAGAACTGAGAGCAAGTTTCTTCAATTCAGCATTTGCAAAGAGTGATCCAAACTGAAGCATTAACTAATTAAGCACCCCCCGCTCTTGAAAACCAATCAATAAATTTTCCTTCCTCTGTCACAGGAATAACAGCTGGCTTTTGCAGTGACATCCAGTGCCACTGCACACAGTGAGCTCCACTCTGCTGCTTTAAAGCAAAAGCAGGAAGTCGGAACAGAAAATTCCTAGGGAGAAACTTTGCTGAGACACAGCAACTCAGAAACTCGCCCAGACTTCCTGCTAAAATAATTCTTTGCCCAAATGAGAGACGTTCTTCCCTCCCCTCCACCTCATTTT
The DNA here is from genome assembly GCA_013400675.1 of Oxylabes madagascariensis. Classification (NCBI taxonomy): domain Eukaryota; kingdom Metazoa; phylum Chordata; class Aves; order Passeriformes; family Timaliidae; genus Oxylabes; species Oxylabes madagascariensis. Next base: position 36,739 of record VYZR01004300.1, read on the forward strand.
GTCTCTCTGCAGGTGTCCCCAAATACCTGGAGCAGCGGGACGGTGTCGCTCCCCTTCCCTGGAAGCAGCAGTATATTCCACAGCAAAAAGCTAGCGGGGAAGGAACACGGCCACTGTAAATAGAGGATCAGAGCCGCTCCAAGCCAGGAGGTGTGGTCTGCACCGCTCCCTACGCATCTCAGCCCCTTTCCAACACAGCCGAGTAGCCCTCAGTTCCGAAGGCAGCACAAGAAAACCCGCCCTTGAGCCTCCAAGGTAAATTCCTTGTAATGCCGCCTTTCGCACAGCTGCGAGGGACAAGGGCTTGTTTCTGAGCCGCCTTAGGCAAGAGGGGAAGACGGGGTAAGAAAGCAGATGCTCCCTCATCTCACACTGAGCTTGCCTGCCCTGAGAAACCCTAGCTGTTCTTGTACTTAGCTCGCTGCCCTGCCCCAAACTATTTCCACCAGGCAAGAGCTGGAAACTACCCCTGTGAATCCTGCCTCGAGTTTAACTCCAGTTTTACGAGGCTGGTGACCCGTTTCACAAAGAGAAGCACAGAGAACTCAGGAAAAGAGAGAAGCAAAGCATAAGATGACAGGGCAAGGAGCATGTTTCCAAAGCATCATAAAACACACACCGCGGTGGGTGCACATCCCAGGACTGTCTCACTAAAGCAGCCAGAAATGCCACCCTCCATCCTGCCACGGACCAGAGCACCACTCTACCCCACAGCATCCCCAAAAGGAAGCAAAGCCATCCCTGCCTGCTGACAGCTGGAGATGCTGATGGGGATTTGTCGCTCAGTGGCAGCTCCAGAGTCTCCAGGCAGCACAAAGATGCTCTCAGCTGTGTCAGGTCCTACTAGTTAAGCCTGAGGTCTTCTCAGAAAAGGTGACAAAGGAAAGAAAAAAAATAGAGTGTTGAGACCCTGGCAGGCTGGCTCTTCATCACCTGGTAAAGTTTTGTGCCCTTTTCTCACCCCTATCCCAAATGCCTCTTTTGCCCAGAGAGCAAGCTTTGCCATACAAATCATGCACAGGCAAGCCTATCCTCTACAGAGAGGAAAACTCCTTCTTCCACCAATTCCCATTGAGGAGACTCCAGCTGATATCTGAACAGCAGAGACCTCATCAGCCTGCAAAGAGAGGAGCTACAAACAGCCCCATTCTCCCAGCAACAAGCAAATGGGACCTACAGAAGGCAAAGATGGGTCCTTCCCAATTATTTTAAGATGGTGATTTCAAAACCCAGACTGAAAAATGGACATGAAGCCTACTACAAACAATCACAATTGTCTTTACTAGAAATTTAACAGGGCCAGAGAGCTCCCCTGAGCCATCTGAGAGGTCTCTGTGCTAGCAGAGGGCTTGATCACCTTTCCTCATGGGCTCACCTTTGCCTCAGCTGCAGGACCCCAATTCCCCTGGGGCGGGCTCTTAACAGTGCAGCTGTGGCAAAAACACAATAAAACCAAACAAACCCATACCAAGTGAGGTATCTGCCTCCAAGCAGAAGAGTTTACTCACCATTTTGTTCACCATTGCTGCAGAAGTCTTTTTTGACACTGACCCATGGTCTTGGCCGCGATGCTGCTAGAACAGCACAAAAAAGGGAGCAAACTGCTTTCCTGCACCTTGCACCCTGTCCTGTCTCTAATCTCCTCCTGGGGTTCTTTATAAAGGTTCTCTTAGTACTGATCACAACAAAAAAAGCTCACAAAACACACCCAAAAAAACCCCACACTTTGGAGGCACATTAATGAATCCTTAGTGTTACACGGATAAAGGTCAGGAAATACAAAAAGTTACAGTTCCCATAATAATGCTACTTCAGCCATAACGCACATCCTGTGTATTTGGTGGTACACATTGAAAAGAAAAAGGCTTCATTTACCAATGCTTAAAAGGTTTTTGATTTAGTAAAGACACTTCGATACCACCCCCCACACGCAACATTTATTGTTCAGAGCAGTGGATTTTCAGATCGAATTGGATTAAGCCAATCTAAGCATCACTCCAGCTCCCCATATCCAGGGCAATAGCAAGAGCTCTCAAGCATGATTACGGACTGAACATTATTTGCCCAGCCTGAATAGAGGAAAGGGACCCAGGCGTCAGAGTGGCTTGAGTCACCAAATCGCAGTCGGCACAGATTCTGCACTGGGATGCAGCAGGGGCTTGGTAAGGAGAGAGGGGAGACAACAACCAACCAAGCCCCCACACCCATAGCCAGCAGGTGTTCATCCATTCCTATAAACACTCATTTATTTGATGCCGACAGCTTGAAATATCCCGCCTGGTATCCCTCCTCGCAAGTCTAGGAACAGGTGAACTACAGCCACGCTGACCTTTCTCCGGCACAAATCCATGTATTGCTCTGCTCTCCCAGCTCCTGAGGGCTCATCTCCACGCTTTGCATAAAGCCCACACCACTCTTCGAGAGGGAACAGCTACAAGTGGTCCATTTGCATTTAGCGGCTTCGACTGAGCAACCCGATTTGCATAGGAAGCGAAAGACTCTTTGTGCCATAGGAAATCCATTAAATCAAAGGGGTTTGAGCACCTCTACTGGAGCAGAGGATTACCCCTCTGGCTACACGTCTGGGAGGAAGGAAAGGTAGATCAGGCATCTTGCAAACTCCTTAAAGAGGCAAGGAGGATAAGGAAGAAGGAAGGCTGCTCTCAAGCACAGGAGCAAAGTGTGCAACAGAAGAAACATGGACATTTGTGGGGCTGCCCACATGTCCTTTCTCCCTCCAATAAATCTGATTTTTTTTTTCCTAGTTCCCATGATCTCAGACAGAAGGACACAGTTCAGGACAACAGATATGTCAGAACTTCAAAAACCAGAGAGAGACACCGCTGTTGAAGAGGTTCTAAACCCTGCTAGACACCAGGTCACTCCCACAGCCCTGCTCGGCGGGCACCAAGCTGATGGAGCAGCCATGGAGCAACATCCACAGCAGAGTCCGCACAGGACACAGGCACAGGGCCACACAGCAGATGGCCTGCTGCCCACAGGGCTACTGGATGCTGTTCCTTCACTCACACCCCTCAGGCCCTTGCACTCACCTTCCCTGCTGGGCTCCAGCATCAAGTCTCCGTGTTTTAAAGAGGCTTTGCCACCCTCCCCGCAGCTGAAGAGCCTGGCTATTCCTCTGAGCTACACAAATTCCAGTCAGCATCTAGCCACGCCTGCCAAGAGTAAGAAGGTTTTGGTCATGCTTTATCTTATCTAAGCAATGATGACGCTTGTCTTTGTTCTTGAGCAAAGCTCAGTAGCTCTGCACCTGCCGAGGAGGGGAGCTGGGCAGGGGCCAGGAGCTTCAGCCTGCAGCAATTCACTCCAGAGCAGGATGGCTCTGCTGGCCTGCCTGTCCCACCCCACAAAACATGGGCATTTAGTCCACAAACTAGGGCAAAATAAGGCTCAGCAATACGTACTCTTCTCATCCCACCTTCAGCTGAGGTACTGGCACAGCTCACCTTCCCTAGACACGATACAGCCCCACTATTCCTTGCCAGGAGACAAAGCAGTACTTTACAAGGAGGCAGAAGTTTTGTCTGGAGATAAGGCTTCAACATCTGTCATGCTGTCAACCTATAGGTCACCTACAGGTCACCTACACTTCAATTCCTAGGTGGAGATGAGCTTGGTTTCCTCCTCTTCATTTTCCAGAGGGAAGAAGATGGGAAAATGAGGCAGATAAAAGCATTACTCTTACTCACAGATGTTATGCTGACTGAAATGGAGAGGTATTCAGCTACTGTAACAGTGAGGGCCACCAAGTTCCTGTAGGATGTGTTAGATCTGCCTCCCTGCACTTGAACCTCTGCCCAGCTCCCACCATACTCAGCCAAGGGTTTACAGCTAGCCTGCAAGCTCTTTTCCAGAGGCTTGACTAACCTAGCTATATCCAAACAGAGCTGAAATTTTCCCAAAAGACTTGCTTTCCATAGCCTAAATGACATATTTAGACATTCTGCAATTTTATTTTTCACACCACACAGCTACTCCTCCAAAGCTCTGCAGATATCCTGCCTGTTATTCATTGGAAGAGCTTGAAGTAGGAAGTAATAAACAGGTAGATAGGTTACCTTTATTGCACAGTTACAATAATTAAGCTTTTTTTCAAGCCTTCACTGCACTGCTTTACTTTCATCCAGCACGTGTGCTAAAGGCTATTTTTTTCAAAAAGCTGCAGGGTAGGTCCTCAGAGCTTTCCCCTTATTCATAGTCTCACCTCTCCAGAAACACAGGTTGCTTCAGCCCACGATACATCACCTGCTGTGAGCAGGGACACCTTTACATCCACCAGGATCTTACCAACAACATAAGCTCAAGCCAGCCCCAAGCCCACACGGTGCTGAACACCCACAGCAAATCTCAGGAGGTTCTCGGCTCCCAGGCACATTTTCAGAGCTTTCCTGCCATCCCCAGAACAACACAAGCCTTTCCTGCAGGGCTTTCAGGAATGTGTAATCCTCAGACATCCTTCTGGACCAGGCAGTCCCTTCCACACAGATGGGACAGTAACTGGTGCAGAACAGTGATACAAAGCCTCGTACCAGCAGAGATTGAAGGTACAGAAGCAGAGGCAAGAGCTCCTCCTTCAGATGACATCTCTGCTAAATGAACTGCAATCACACACTTCACTGGATAGAAAGCGGGGATGTTACAAGCCTCCCTGCTCTCACTCTTTTCACTTGACACATTTTCCTCCAGTTATGCCAAGCAGATAAGAACGCTGTACCCTTCCAAAACGTTGCACCTTATCTCATTTCCTCCAAAACAAACCTTTAATTAGATTAAAGCCACAGTCTCTGAGAGCACAAGACAGTATTTGTTGCTGCTTTGGTGCTCTGTCACACAAGGTTAAGAGAAAAACATTTGGTTAAAAAGTCCACAGGGCTTCCCAGCCATGTTAGTCCAACCTGAACTAAGCACAGGAAAGCACAGCATGGCTCCAGCCTTCATTTGAAAGTCCATGGTACCACCACCCACCCACAACACACCACTGCTTTGGGTGTTGTTTTCTCCCAAAGCTCACAATATTTGTTATTCCGCTTGAAGCACCTAGGTCCTGCAGTGAGGTGAAATACTGAGATTCAAGCATTCCTGGCAGCTTACACAGACATGCAGAAATCTCCAAGACAATCAGAAATTAACAGGAAAAAAGCAAGTTAAGAACATGATTAAAAAAAAAAAAAAGTCATTTCACAGTTTGTTTTTTTTTTAATGTGTGGCTGGGGGTATTTAAAAGCTTAGGGCTGGCAATCCTTTTGCTCATATGGCCGGAGGGGAGCACATGGTGCTCCTTGCCACAGCAGAAGCCCATGGGAATACTTAGAAGATCCACCCCAGTGCTCCTTGCACAGCTGCAGAGGTCAGGTTTGCTTAGCAAAATATGCATTAGGGCCACGGGGAGGGAAATTCTTCTCAGCATCAGCCAAGAAATTAAAGGCTCGGGGTGCAGGATGAGGAAAAGAGAACATTGCCAGGAAAATATAAGGAGGTCAATCAGGACATCCACAGCACCTCCCTTTCAAGCTGCTGGGCCAGGGGCACCTCCAAGGATACACAGTGACAAAGGACAGAAGCTCTTACTAATTGCTGCAATTCTGCTGTTCTGGGAGGACAACAAATGAATCATGAGACACTCAGAAGTACAGAGTAAACCAAGTATTTCCACCTCAGACTTTACATGGACAGAGAGCCAAGGCATCTGGCAGGAAGGAGGGAGATGCTGCTCCACTCAGTGGAAGATGACACATTCGCTACAGCTGAAGTTTCTCGTCACTGACCTTAAATCAAAGATGAGCTCCTGCAAACAGGGGAGGAGAGGAGGGAGGATTCAGTCCCCAGAGCAGCCTTATGAAATCAAAAAGCTTTAGACAGTGAGTAGCTGCACTATGGAAACCAAACCTAGTTTGCTGTACATAGGGATTGATTTCCTCAAAGCTCTCTGACCATGAAGAGCATTGTGCATGGAGCTGAGCCCATGTGATTTCTGTTGCTGTCAATTGTCCTCATCCCATTCGTTTATTTTCTGAGGCTGCCTGGCAAAGTCACGAGGAACAGCAGCTACCCAGCACTGTCTGTGTGCTGCTAAAGACAGCCCCACGTGGAGCCTTCCTTTGCAGCACCATCTTCAGGTCAGTAGACAGGAGGCTCTCGATTCATCAGATGCATCAAACTGGGGTGTGAGGGAGAAATTTTCCTAGCTCGTGGTGATAAAACAACCAAGCAGACTTTCCAACAGGATAGTTCATACTTCCAACTGTAGCTTGCCACAAGAAGCCAAGAGAAGAGTGATGCTCCAGGTAATGAGAATATTTTTTGCCCAGCAAGGCAGCTTCAAAGACATTTTATACTATCTTACAAAGGATTCTAAAATTTTATATCTCAGGCCTCACATCACTCTCTGTGGAGCAGGATGTCCAGGCAAAGAGAGGATTCTTCCACCCCAGCTCACTGCAACTTTTCAGAACCTCCTCTGGACCACTTGAACCGGTCAGTGAAACAACAGATCAAACTGATTATCTGTTTGATCAAGAAAAGCAATTTCCATAGCCCTCAGGAGATGTATATGTGTGTATATATATTCATCTACATATAGTTAGTTAAGATGATCCTCAGAAATAAATGTAGCTCTAGAACATGAAAAACAAGATACAATTGCCCCTGAGCCTGCATAAGGCAAAGCTAGAAATTAAGGTTTTCTGAGACCCCTCTGATGCAGGACAACCATCAGAATAAGCAAGAACTCATCAAGTCACTACTAAATAAGGAAGCTGTGTTTGGATTATCCTGCCTCCTCAGGATATTCCTGAGCACAGCCATCTCCCTGTGTTTGAGGCTGACCTCTTTTCCCCTCAGCTGTTTTCAGGAAGTTCTACAGGAAGGACTTTGGTTCAACACACAAGTTCATCGAAGTGCATCCCATGAGTGCAAGATATTAAAGAGAAAGACGCCACAGTCTTAGGAGAGCGAAAGCTCTGGTATTTTTTTCCTCCCAGAGAAGGAGAAGCAGCACCAACACAGCTGCTGTAGGAACCTGCAGCATCTTTACATGGTGCAGTGTCATCTGCATCTGAACCGTGGCAAGGAAGAATATTCCCTGAACAAAGGATGTTGGGAAAAGGAAAAAAGAAAATAACAAGGTCTCCACTCAGGTTCAACAAGAAAAAAACAAAGTTCCATGACCTCATATCAAAGCAGCCTGCAGACTTCACAGCGACAGAGGAGGAGAGAAGGCAAAAGAGGCAGCACTCCCCATCGCGGACCGCACCCGGAGAGCGCTCCCCGTCCCGCGGCACGGAGCAGCGGCGCCTCAGGAGCGCTGCGTGCGGACAAGGCAGCACTGCACAGGAACGGGATACTCCGGACCGTCCGTCACCGGCTGCTCCGACAGCGGGGGCCGGGGCAGGTGTGCGGCTGCGGCCCTGGAGGGCCCGCAGCGCTCCCGGCCCTCCGCCGCCCCCTCCCACAGCCTCAGCGGCCGGCGGGGCGAGGCGAGGGTGAGGGCGCCGGCGGGGCCCTTCGCTGGGGCAGCCGCTCCCCCGCACTTGGGCTGCGGTCCCAGAGAGAGCAGCTGCCCCGCGGAGGGGACGGGCCCGGAGCACCCTCAGCCCGCTGCCGCCGGTGCCGCTGCGGCCGCCCCGGATCCCCGCACGGCGCTTACCTGGCCCGGCGGGAGCCCGCGGCACCTG
>VYZR01004316.1:0-11740 GCA_013400675.1 Oxylabes madagascariensis
TATTCCCAATATTTATCACAGCCACAAGCCTCGTTCCCTCTCTCCCATAGGGACAGGGCGAGCAAGGGGGACTTCGGGGCTGGTTCTTTGCACGTCCCCGAGCTCTGTGAGAATCCTCCACAGCCACTCCTCGGGAAAGGAGGCGTTCCTCCCTCTCCTCCTCCAGCCACAAAGCTGTGCTGGGATGCCAATGCCTCCGCGGGCAGGGCAGCTCCGAGGATGCAGGAGAGGAGCACGCCTGGGCAGTCACTGTGGAGAGCTCCTGCGGCAGCAAAGGGACCGCAGGGATTTTGAAAGCAATTCCTCACGCCTCCGTGTATCCTAGCAACCCCTCTCCGAGGTTACAGATGCGATGCCTCGCCCACCTGTTGCACAGCCAGCCCGAGGCAAGTTACACATCGCTTTCTTCCCGGCTCATCCCGGGAATCCACCGCGGAGATTAAGAGATGTGAGCATGTGCCCCAAGGAGGGTCACCCCCGGCACCCCTGGACACCAGCAACACCAGCGTGTCCTCCAAGGAAAGGTGCTGCTGCCACAGGCTTTGTGATCGAGGCAAGAAAAATGGGGTGGCCTTCATCCCTGCCGCAAGAATGCCTGATGTGCCATCACTCGGGTCCTGTGCGGACATCCAAGCACGATTTCCAAAAGAATTTTAGGTCCAAAAACGCACAGCGAACTAAACTTGACCCCTCCCTCCCATGCCCTTCCCTCCAACCTGACTGAGCTGCAATATAATTACAGTAAATGAGCTTGTTAAGGAAAAAAGACAGAAAACTGCTCGAAAAGCAACATTTGTAAGGGGTGATGCCACTCCAAAGTACCCTTTAGCATTTTCAGTTTCCTGTAGGGGGGAAAAAACACTGAAAACATTATAGAAATAACCGTCAAACATTAAAATTTTGCTCTGCAGAAAAATAAAAACCAAATTTTATTAAAAATTTAAAGATATAAAATCAGTTACATAAAATCTGTTGAAGGGGAAATTTACAATTTTACAAAATTTACTTTCTACACCTGTGAAAACGGTCCTTTTTTTATGGTTGTCCTGTTCATCAAATTAGATTTCCTTTGTTTGGCTATCACTGGTTTAAGCTGCAACATATCCATTTCTCACTGGAACCTCAGTTATCTGAATTTATAATCCATTTACATTCCTGGAACACACAGAAAGAAAACCCCTACATATTTTCCTGTAGGTTTGTTTCTTTTTTGTGTTACTGCACTTATCACTGCTGAGTCCACTTCATTCTAAAATATTCAAAGAATTCAAGGGATGCACGGAAGCTGCTGTCCCCAAGGCCAGTAGGAAGATGAGGTTGTCACTGCTCAAAGACACATCGTGTGCTGTAGATCTCTCTTATTCATCTTCACAGAGGAAAATAGGTGATACTTCCTAAATGGTTCTGGCACATGTGAGTTATCCCTCTTTCCCTTCCCAGGCAGATAAATGCTGTAATGAGATGCAGCCAGCAGGTTCCCTCTCTGCTTGGAGTGCTCCAAATGTGAGCACTGATGGTGCCCTTCCACTGGGCGGGCTAAGGTGACCTGCAGTGGCTCCTGGACAACGACTGGAAGAAGCTGGCACATCTTCTCCCTTTAGCATCACTCACTCTGCTCATCTCAGGCTGAAGAATACAGCCAGGATGTCAAACCCCCCTCTCCCATCCAGGATGTCAAACCTTCCTTTTCACTCTGAGGCTACTTGGCAGCAGGATCTGCACACTGAGATGAGTCCAGCCGAAATGGCAGCAGCCACTTCATCAGTTCAGTGTCAGTTCGGTTTTGACACATTTATGGAACCATTGACTAAGTTTTTATAACAAATGAGAACGGGATTTTTATAGCTAAGATTTTTGCAAGTGTCACATGCATTTTAGGACACAGTTCTGGGCTGAGCTAGACAAACAAAAGTCCCTTGTGGTTTGACAGACATCATGAGTAAGAATTGGATCATGTTTTCTGTGTGAGATAAAACACTGCCTTCACAGCTGTCATTTTTTTTATAGTGCAAGGGAGGAAATTCAAGCATTTAAAGTTACATTTAAATACGAAAACTTGATAGTCATATCTGGCAATAAAAACACAGCTGTTAACAACACATAGAAAATACTGCAGTGGTACAGCACAGGAGGCTGAAACCCTGTGTCTGAGGAGAATCTGCAGGTGAGAGCAGCTTCCTCATTTATTTAACACAGGGAGAAGGGNGCCTTCACAGCTGTCATTTTTTTTATAGTGCAAGGGAGGAAATTCAAGCATTTAAATACGAAAACTTGATAGTCATATCTGGCAATAAAAACACAGCTGTTAACAACACATAGAAAATACTGCAGTGGTACAGCACAGGAGGCTGAAACCCTGTGTCTGAGGAGAATCTGCAGGTGAGAGCAGCTTCCTCATTTATTTAACACAGGGAGAAGGGCTGGTGCTTGTCTACTGTGTGGTACTAGGCAGAAATACCCTCAGGAGCCTATCATCCAGCACTGCACGAATGAAAACAGAATTTCCCCAACTCCTGTGAACAAGGCATAAGCCCTGGAATGACAATTCTTCACAGGCAAGACAAGAGCCATGTTATATTTTACTCAAGTGGAAAAGATGCACGATTCAAAGCCAGACTCTTCAAATGTGCTGTGGACTTGAAGAATGCGAGCTCGTGGGAGCTGCTTCTTCTTCGGTTTAGCAGCTCACCCGTGGTTTCTGGGGTAAACCTAAGGAATAGGTTCAGCTACACCTGATTCATCACAGCCTTACAACACCACCAGCTCCCACATCCACCAGTTATTTTTATGCAGCTACTAGTGCTAAGGATGTGCCAGGAAAATTAATGAAGTATGAACATGCTCCGGGAAGAGCATGCGCAACAAGAGGCAGAGTGTGGGTTAAAATAGCCCGCTGCATCTTAACCCGTGCACAGAACGGTCAGAGAACAGCTGCTGGAGAGACTCAGGAGCCCTGGCATGTTATCTAGAAAACATTAAGAGTATTTTCAAGCACACACTGGCTCACATTCAGCACCCAGAAGCTATTTTAAGTGCTCCATGGAGACAAGCTGGTGTTATTAGGGCACTTTTCTTCCAGAAGACAACAATTCATTTAGAGTCAAATAATCCCATCAGAGGCCTCTGCAAACACCTAAATCAAAGAAGTGGCTGTGATGATCTCATGTTGGGAGAGATTCACAGGCTGAGCTGAGGCTGGTTTTCTTGAGACACTTAAGAAGAAAATGAAACCACTTGCTGGGCAGTTTTGGTGCTGTGTCTGTCAGGTCACAGCAGCTCCCAGAGGGCATCTCTGGAGTCTGAGGAACTGCCAATTGGCACAGGGAAGTTGGCTCAAGAAGAAAAATTGAGCACAAGCCTACAAGGTAAGTGTTTTTTCACCCTACTGAGCAGCTCAATGAGCCCTAAGAGTACAACTCTCACCTGGCAGAACCACCTAGACCCAAGAGGAAAGACCTCCATCATTTTCTGGCCTTGGCCTCACCTTACCTCTCTGTCTCAGTTTCACCCAGCCTAGTGTCTTTACAAGGCATTTTGAGACTCAAAGACCAGAAAACATACACAAAGAGATAATGCTGTTATCACCAAAGGCTGTGGCTCTATGATGTGAAAGCATAGACAGTCACAATGAACTCCCTGTATCAGAAAGGTGGGAAGAAATACGGGAACAGAAGAGGAAGAAATTGGATTATGACATGACAGAGTGAAGAGCAGTATATGGCAGGAATTTAGGGACATTTGGGAAGCACTCTGATATTGGCATGATGGTCTCAGTAAAATCGTTAAAAATATTACCAGAGGAAAGAGCCCAATCAGAGTCATCCAAAATTGGTTTATTTTGTAAAATATTTCAGGCTTTCTTTTCCCTCCTGTTTTTCAAAGCCTTGCTGTACAGCCTGGTGAGGCTGAACAGGGAACTCTAAGCACTCGTGCTACTCTGAATACAGACAGACAAAAAAAGCAGAGAGGGAAGGGTGCCTAAATATAGTTCAGAAGGCTCCCACTTCTCCATACTGAGGTTCAACCTCCACAGCCAGCTCAGACCAGTGATTTCAGTAAGCTTTCAGCCACTAACAGATACAAGGCCACATCAAAATTACCAAAGTTTAGGGTAGAAATTATCATAGTTGGTGAGGAACCAGGTATAAATAAAATACTTCCAATGAACTCCCTAAGAAGAGCCACTGCCTGTTCTTTATTGTCACAGTCCATTGATATTTCTCAAGTTTTAATCTCCCAAACCACTGACTCTGGATCCTCAGACGGAGGAAATTAATTGTTGATCTACTCCACAGCATGATCCAGCCCTGAATTTACAGGTAAACATAAAGCTGTGGACTTTGCTTACATTTTTGGCTCAAAAAAACCAAGCGCTTTTGTCACTATATGCAATGCGTTATTTTTGCTTAGGGAAGGGAGTTCTAAAATTAAATAAAGCAAAGACACAGAGGCACAGGGGATGCTAAAGCTAAGGTAACTTGGCAGGAAATACCCAGCATCTGAAGCAACACGTGCAATAATCAAGGATCACAAGGAAACCAACATGCTCATGATACCAACATACAGAAAAAAAGTTCACAAACTCTTTCAACGACAGTTTTTGTTTCAAATATGCTCTTGCCATGACTCCCACGGGCAGCCTTTGATCATTATGGAGAGAAGTACTTCTGTGAACCAGAAAAAGAACGATGTACCAACAAACCCCTCAGAGAACACACAGCTGCCAGACTCTTGTGGTACCTCAGTCTCCTGCAGACTGAGGGGCACTGGGGAAATACCCAACAAACTCATTTTTTTTTCCTTGCAACCAATCCACCACATTTCCAAGTTTCACTTACCCGTCAGGTTCCTCAAGCCAAGTTCCCTGAGTCCAAAGTTCCCATCCTTCCTGTAGTTAAGGAATATGGCCAGAGCGTATCGCTCCTCGTAGAGCTTGGTCCCACGGACGATGCGCAGGTTCTCCAGGGGCAGGTATTCAAACTGGTTCAAAGCCACCAACACGTAGCCAGTGACTTCCCGGATAGACTGAAAGGCAGAAAGGAAACAAACACATCAGGCATGGTCCATTTTTAATTGTCCTGAATTTCCCAGACAGTGGATGCTTTAGGACAAGATGCTGCTACCCAAGACAAGAAAACCCCAAACCACCCGGACAACAAATTCTGTTTCTACTTAATGATTTCAAGCACATTCCTGTTTTAATTTTAGTGAGTTTACTGGAAATAGTTGTTTAAAAGGTAGAAAATAAAGAGGTAGCCATTTCTATCAGTTTATTGAAACTTGAACAGAATTCACTGTAAGGTATTAGGGATTCACGAAAGGATGACTTTGCACAACTCAAAGCAGAGAGCAGGTCAAAGGTCTCTGCAGTACACAAACAGAATCCACTGGGGCAATGCCGCAGTTCAGATGAGACTGTCTGTCTGCAAGTGACTCTGTGCTGTACAGTGTATTTCAGGGTGGGACTGAAGGGACAGAACACGGAAAACGCCTCTGGGAAGAGCTCACCATCAAACAGGAACAGATGGGAGACAGGGGGCCAGTTGGGAAGAGGAAATAAAGATAACACACATCTGTAATAACCTGTATCGACACCCATTGTTGAAACATCTGTATTAACACCCATTTTGTGCACTTTCAGATGGAACCAATGGCTGAACATTTGTAATGATTTGTCTCCAAGTTTCATCTGGCACTGCTGGAACCATCCACGCCCATATATCCCAGTCTTCGATCAAAACTGCTATCCAGACCTTTAGCAAAATGATTGCTGCACCTTTGAGCTGGCTGAAATCTTCATTGGCTGTAGATGAACTGCTCAATAAACCTCCTGCTCATATTCAGGAATTGATTGCTTGGTCTGGAAAGGGAAAAATCACCCCAAAACCCAATAACTAGAAAAGGTTTTTCAAAGTCCAAAAGACTAACACATCTAAGAAGTTGTAAGGGAAAAAAATTCAGAACACCCAAAAGCAGAGAAATATGCCCCCTTAGAAAATGAAGCTCGTTCTAAGGAATTGAAAGAAATGGCCTAGAAATATGCAAATGCCTTTGAAAAATGTCATTTCAACACTTACAACGACACCACCATCCTCAGCAGGACTTGGCACAGGCTGCAGGATGCTCCTGGCCAGATCCTGGAGACAGAATCTCCATGTTGGAGAGGGTCTCTCGAGTCTGTTTCTCAAAGCTCACCTAACCCTATGCTTACAACCCCCGTACAGTCATGTGTTTGCGTGCGTGTGCATATTTTAATGGACAGAAATTGATACCACTACTTGTGTGCTTAAGTGGCTGCACGCACTTTTCCCTTCCCTTTGGCAAAGTCAATACCTTAAACAAAACACTGAAAGAAAAATTCTGCTCAGAGTAACGTGCCCAGACTACAACCAACATGATGGGGACTCCAGTCGATACTGTAATAAAAACAACCCGACAAGCAACAGCAGGCAGAGAATTCAACGTGTCGTGTGTGTATCATTAATAAAGGCAGGCAGCAACGGATTTGCAGCACCAAGGACAGGATCTTGCTTTGCTGGTTCAGTGCTTAGCCATGATTTCACATCTAAGTGCGCACAAGCCTTTTAATTAGGCTTATAAAAGCCTGCAAGGTTATTAATACGTGCGGCAGTGTACATAAGGAATGATTTCTCGGCCACAAAATCGAGGTGCTAGCTGTCCTTCTGAAGTCAAGCATTTGTACTCAGCTGAAGCTGCTGAAAAAGCTGTGGAGCCATTTCCAGACTTGCCTGGCATCTAAACAAAGCCCAGTGTCCTGACAGGACTCTGATGAGAACCCAGGGAGGGGAGGTAGGTTGAGAAGTACGGTTCAGCAGCTACGTATTAAATGTAGAGCTGCATTATACCCTGGGACACTGATTTCATTATAACCAGAAGCTTTACAGCACTTTCATGATAGCTCTTTGCCTTCAGACATTTGAGCTTAGCCAGTTTGGTCAGGAATTTGCTTTTCATCATATGCAAAAATTTCTTTAAGCTGGCTTTTTTTAGCGTCTCCTCAGAATTCAGGAAATACCTAAATTACACTCATGGCTTCAGTTTCTCCACTGATATTCTAGGGACACTGTGATTGCTCTAATTAATTTAAATGGATGTTTAACTTGGAATTGAGTGGAAAAAATTAAAAGCAGTTCCAAAATTGCATCTGAACAGGTCCTCCCTGCCAATTGTTGTCACTTATAACCACATTTTCTATTTTTAGGGTACGTCTTACTGCCAAACAGCAATTCCACCTGAAAGGGCTGCAATTCAGCACAGGACTGAACTGCCACACACACACAGAGCAGCAAATCTTCATTCCAAACTTGAAAAAAAAGCCAAAAAAAGTCCAAAATAAAACAAAAAAATAGCCCACCAGAGACAATTACAAAGTTCTGTTGCTGCTAATTGTGATCTGCCTTAGAAGCCCAGCACTTCGGCTTGGCTAACTGAAATGACAAATTATGGCAAGTATTTTGACAAACCAGAAGGTTCTTTGCAGTCCCATGGCTTCCACCACATTGCAACAGACATCTATTTGCTGGAGACACTGCCATGTTCATGCTTGCAAAACAAAATTATGAAAATAAACCCCAAAGGGTTTCTAATTTCCTAGGAAACAACCACCTGACCAACCAAATCTAGTAGTCTGTTGTATTAAGACAGGGTTTCATTTGGGTTTAAATTCAAATAGGAAGGAAAAATGCAGAACAAAAACCTGCTTTGCAGGATGGTTTCTGCCTGGTTTCTGGTTTGCAGGGTGTTTTCTTACCTGTCCATCTTGAAAAAATGCACTGGGAATGCAGAAGGCATCTAAGTTTCGGCCACTCCGGGCCAACACTGTCACTTTGCCAGGCACTGCAAGTTTTAACATGACTCTCACTGCAAATGGAGCCCTGCCCACTTGGAGCTCACTCCCAACCCTGCTGAAGTCCCTGCAAAGCCGCCTGTTGGCTTCCACACTGACTCACAAATCCTCGTGCCAGATGGGACCAGCAGCCAGCTCTCCTCCCCTGCACCTCGTGCCAAGGTCAGGCGTGATTTGAACCTCTCATCCTCTGAATTCAGGGCTGGACACTTCCCTGGGCAGGTATCCTGGACTCAGGTATCCCAATGCTCTGTCTGAGCTGCTCTGCTCCAGCTTCCATCTGTGTTCCCAAGAAGGCAGAGAGCCTCACAAGAGGGAGTGCCACCATCTCCCAGTCTGATTCTCCTGCTAGGGCTTGCAGGCATTTGCAAAAACACATTTGCCATGAGTCTGTCCCCCAGGAAGGACAAAAAGGAAATTGAGCCTGTCGAGCATCAGCCCCTGGATAAGAACAAGCTTCCAGCACAAAACGAAAGGAGTATCAGGGGAAAAACGTATTAATCCTTGACATATCTAGTGCCTAATGAGCTGCTTAAAAAACACACCAAACCACAGGGTTCTGATATATTTACCAGGAAAAAAGCCCTTTATCTCCATTTTCAGACAGGAGATGAGCACTTGTACTCCACAGTTTGCTGTCCCTGTGTCCAGCAGTGTCCTGCACCTCAGGAACAGCCATGTCAGTCTACAAACCAGTCTCCTAACAGACTCTATGATCCCAAACATAGCCATTTTTTTTGGTTTTTAAACCTAAAAATAGGTATTCTGAGAGAAGAACAGGATCAGTGAAGGTGCTGCCCTTCCCAGAGGGCTGTGCAGCCCTGCAGAAGGANTTTATCTCCATTTTCAGACAGGAGATGAGCACTTGTACTCCACAGTTTGCTGTCCCTGTGTCCAGCAGTGTCCTGCACCTCAGGAACAGCCATGTCAGTCTACAAACCAGTCTCCTAACAGACTCTATGATCCCAAACATAGCCATTTTTTTTGGTTTTTAAACCTAAAAATAGGTATTCTGAGAGAAGAACAGGATCAGTGAAGGTGCTGCCCTTCCCAGAGGTCTGCCCCAAGATTAGCAGCCCTGCAGAGGGTGAGGAAGAAACTCAAAATGACACCAAAAGCAAAAGGGTTCTTTTTGGAGGTTCTTTTTCAGGTGATGAACTGTAAAAATGAGCTCTAGATAACCCATTCCCTTAATAACAACTAATATTAGCTGAGCACAGATTAAGCACTTGAAGCTCCCAACAGCAAAACCAGAATTATCCTGTCAGCTGGAAGTAAATGGGAGTAAAATTGTGCCCTGCCATCTTAAATCGTCCTTCAGTTCGAATCAAGTGAATCTGAGTGAAGCAGAGCAAAATAACAGCGAAAACTTCATCATTCCGCCCAGAACAACAGATCAATGAACGATTAGGGAAGCTGATGTTTCTCATAAACACTACCAAGGCTTCTTAACATCCATCAGGAAGGCTGGGCTGTGGCAGAGGCACCAGAGAACTCTATTGTGGGGTTTATTTCAGCTGCAGACACATTTATCCAGTTGCTGCACCTGATCTGGTAATGTCCCTTCTGCCTCAGCTGATCACTCACTTGTCCCCAGCACGGAGCCAGAGCAAGAAAAACCCGCCACAGGGGTCAGCTCACACTCGTGGGACCACTGACAATTAATTCTCTTTTAGGGTGTTTTCCCCCTTTTCCATAAAAGCTAAGAACATTTTGATCTACTTCAATCTCACTTGAAAGCACCAGTAAACACAAGCGCGGGAGGGGAGGATCACCTGAAGAACAAGTGTGTTTAATTCACAAACATTAAAAAAAGGAAGCACTTTTCACATCTCAAATGGACTGAAACAGAGTATCTCACATTTCGCTTGTTTGTCAATTAAAAAGTATGCCTTTGTATCTGGTGAGAACTGGCCAACATCCAACTGGCCAAATTTTGAGGAAAAAAAGTTTTATTACCAGAAAAAAACCCCACAATACAGCAAAGTCAACAGCTGACTAACTTTAAATAAGTTCAAAAATTCGGTTGTGCGTGTTTGCGAGCATGCTGGTATCCATTAATTAATTGTTTTTCATACATTTTTGCCCATGCAATGCAACACACCTGTCACTGTCACAATTAAAAAATTAACGTTTAGTGAATAACCAACCGTAAAGTAGTCTCTAAGCAGCTACATCACTTGCAATTCTACCTCTGGGAGAAACAATAACAACCAAAATGTGGAAATAGCAATTTATGGAGCTCAATTAGCTCTTCCACGCATTGCTCATTGAGTGTTATGAATTTCTAATGACATGAGAAGCTGAGATTTTCAAAGCAGTTCAGGTATTTATGGGATCCAGCCTTTGCCAGCTTCTCTCAAAGCCCCCTCTGTACCACGAGAAATGTGCGGCACACACTGACACTTCTGTCTGAGAGGACACCCCATGTAGAGACTGTGTCAGAGCTAACATGGCACACACACGAGGAATTTTGTCCCACTACAAGCTCATGTCTCATCTCCTTCCACGCCGTGCATCCCTTAATTACGTCACCACAAGTGAAATTGTGATGTTGAGCACTGCTGAGCACCAGTGGTTTTCCACGTACTCTATACAAGCTTCAGTAAAAACCCCTTAAGTTTGAGCACACTGATCAATACCAGAACACAGCTTGTAGAAAACATTTGCTAGTGCCTGGTCAGAAGCAAGCGGTGTATCCTAACTAAAGCTGCCTTGGCAGCTGCAGAAAGATGATTGTCCACACTTCTAAAGACGCAGTTTTTATTCAAATTGGTTAATAAAGAAAGAGGATCTTCTAGTAGTCTTTCAGTTTGCATTAGGAAGTATTATTAACAGCAAAGGAAGGGCTTGGATTGAATTTTGTTAGGAGCTGTACCTGCACTGCTGCATGCCACAGAATCGAATGTGAGTCAGTTATTTATGACAGTTGGTAGGAACTGTAACTCATGCTCTTTCCCTCACAGACATCTGGTCTTCTTTGGTAATGTGCTTACAAAACACCCTGAGCACCAGATCAGTGAAATGAATACAGCACTCGATTCCCTCAACTCTAAAGCAGCAGTCAGATGCTTCTTTTCTTAAGGCCACTAGAAATTTGTAAGGGTTTTGCTACATAATTTACAGAACCCACCTAGGGAGTTGTTGAACTAAAGCTCTGTTTTCTGAATGGCTGGTCTTTATACTGCATTATTCCAAGAGTGGGACTTCTCATACGTTAAAATAGAAGGATTAGCTGTGCAGTTATTTACTGAGCTTGATGTAGGAAACACACTGTTGCTTATCTCAGGTAAGTTTGGCTGTGTCTGAGCTAATATATATTACAGTGGGGTCTAGGGAGGTCTTGGAAGAAAAACAAATACCAGTCTAGAAACCTTTAAACTCCAGGACAATGTCCAAATCTGGCATTTGGAAAGAAAGGTGATGGGTAAAAAACATGGGGAGCCTTTGAAATATGTATCTTGACTAATTTTTAAAGTACTGATGAGAAAACAATTTGGGACTTGAAAAACAAAATAATAATCAAATAATAAAATAATAAAATAATGTGGGAATGGGAACATTATGTAGAAATAGGCAAATAACAGGAGCAAAACCCCCAACCCTTTTGCTTTCNCACCAGTATCTGAGAGTCTTCCCAACGTTTCCAGCCTAAAACATAATTCCCTTGTTTCTATATCTGCTTAGAAGTGTCCTAGAAGTGTCTGCTTAAAACTTGGAGTTGCCCAGGCTGAGAGCACACAATAAATCCTAAGCTGTTTATGCTGAGCAACATTATGACCTAGACAAGGCCTGTACTCTGTAACAACCCCATCTTCACAGCTAACATCCGTCTGTCCTGAGGAATGCTGGGGAAGATACAGGTTTAGCCAG
>VYZR01004316.1:14938-32130 GCA_013400675.1 Oxylabes madagascariensis
AGCTTTAAAAGCAAGAAGCAAATAGCTGGCTGTCCAATCCTGGAAAAGCAGTTTGCTTATTTTTGGAGAGCTTTGCTTCCTTTTCCAAGAAAATAAGTTTCCTAAAAACCCACTTTTGGTTTGTTTCACATGTACAACATCCACTTTTTAATGAGTATTTTAAAAGCGTTTCCTGGGAGGAACCAATTTCATTGGTGTTCTAGGACATTTTTGCACACTGAAATGAGTGAATATTGGAGTTGTTAACTGTTTGTCTGATTCCACTGAAGCGGAGAATCTTCATTCAGATATTGGATTTTAGCAACTTATTTTTAGCTGAGCATAAATAAATACATCTGAGCTCAACATCACACATAACTATTGAAACTATTTCAGCCTTTTTAACTCTAATCTTTTTAAGAATAGAAACCCTGAAGAGATTCATTAATCATTGGCTTTTGATTAGGTTTATTTCCATTTAGATAAAAAGTGAAGAGGCTTCTTGTTTTTAAAGCTGTGTTTTTGTTTTGTTTATCTGGAAGCTGGAGAATAACTCTGTTACTCAGGCTTTAATAGATTGTTCAAACCTCCTTCAAGGATAGATCCATAATTTATAAGATGTGAGCAATTAGTAAATGATCTGATTTTCAAATCCAGAGGTATACTTTAGGAAAGAAATGTAAACTCCACTTTCTGAGGTTATGCAGGGTGCCACCAACCAGGGGAACAACCTTTGATCTGCAGTGACTGCACTAACCCTAAAATAAGATTTTCCTCTGCATTAATTCCACTACTTTTCTTCAAGGGGGAACACTAACAACTTCTCCCACTCATTGCATTTTCTGTGTGGTTTCTGAACCAAGCCGGATGCACAATCTTATAGGAAACAGGAACTTTTTAAATCATGCTCAGAATGACCAGACATCTTAAATGTACCATTATTACTGCATGCAATTATTGCACGAATGAACAAACAGTGACTCCCTCAAGGTGTGCAAACACCTTTTTTTTTTTGAATTACAGGTGAGTTTATGGAGGGGGGTGTTGAAAAAGTTGTAGAGAAAATGATTTGTCTCTTTTTGAGATACAGAGCAGAAAACGGCATTTGGTCTTGGCATAAAAATTCTAAAAAAAGTTAAAAATTAAGACTTTGGAGAAAAGGGAATTTTATTAAAAGAAAAAATGGGGTACAAGGCAAGAGATAAGAGAAGAAAGAGGAAAAGCTCATGATCAGGAGTGGGGANGCATTATCTAATTTCTGAGTGCCTGAGTTTGCAATCTTACTGCTTATTTTTATATAATTTTGTTCTTCTTTAAGGGGGAGCATGGCAGGAAAGGTGTAATACTCTGTACAAGATATAATTTCTTTCAGTACTCATCACCACCAAATGACTGTACAAGCAATCTTTTGCCAATAACTTAATTAGAGGAACCTCTATATTTAAAAATGTCCCTAATGTGCTGAACCCCACACAATAGCTTGTTGAAGGAAAAAAAGCAGAGTGGTTATTGTCATAGCTAAGGATGGAAGAAAGGCTCAGTCATTAAAGTCATCACAAAAACAATGTTATTAACTACACAGGAATAATCTCAAGGGAGTTCTGCGCTGACTGACAGTGATGAAATAATGCAGGAAGCTAAAACCAGGGCATCTCTCCTCACCTGTTTTTATTAATACCTTTATTACCTTTCCCTGAAAGACAGCTTTTCAAGAGCTATTATTGTGCTTAACATGTAATCAAATTAAGCCTGGCATGTTGTCAATTATGTCTTCCGAACTCCAAAAGAGAGGGTTCTCACCACTGCACCCCTCAGCTGGGATGTGCCCTTCATCAGGAGCAGTCCAGGGGCCAGACTCCCAAGAGTCAGGGACATCAGGAAAAAAAAAATGCTCGAGAGAGGGGGAAAGGGAGTGTTCAAGGACCCAAATACATCAACGGGCCAGCAGTGGTATTTCATTGATATTAATTACTTTACAGTCTGTAAACTCTGCAGAAAGTGCCAGCTGCTGTGAGCCAGGACCATCAAAGGTCAGATTATCATGAAATCATTATAGGAGAGGCTGTTTTTACTTAGCATGTAATTGCTAAACCTAACCACACACCACAGAACCAATAGGAAAATGAATTATTTAAATACTCTTCTTTTAACAAATAGTATTACCATTTTAATTACATCAGTATTAATTTAACTCTAAAAGGTGCCTGAGGATTTTGCAGAATTAAGTTTTGCATCTGTGGAGTTTCCAGGAATTTCAGAATTTCTGCACAACACAGGTGTGTGAGTTTAGCTATATATGGCTTTTTACATACTTACAGATACACATACATGCTTTTTTAAAGTGTTTGTGTGTTGTATTCCTGCCGAATTTCTTGTCTTCGGATTTTTTGGGTGTCTAAAAATGCAGTCCTGAGGTAGTTTTCTCACTGCATGCTGCTGTGAGATAAGGGGGAAATCCTGGCTCAAATGACAGGTTTTCCTCAGTTCTCATTCTCCCAGCACCCAGCCTGGCTTGAAAGCTCAATTGGCAGCTACAGCACCAGGGTTAAGTTACAGGCATTTCTGGCTCCAAATGACTTTTCTTTTTACCCAATTCTCTTCTACTTGTAGCTACCAGTGCTTTTGAGAGGCAGCTGGGAAAACAGAAGATAGCAGGTCATGGGTGTTTTACTGCTGGAAATGGAGCATCCAGTCTGTACTCAGCATCAGCTCCCTGCGTCCACACACTTCCTGAAGTCCCACACACTCCCAGATGTTGCAGCTCCTCCTTCCACACTGCTCCATGGCCTGCTCACCCAATTATTTTTCTCCTCCCTCTTTTCTTACCTGGTGCCAGACAAAAGAAGACACTTGGACTTTGACCAGCTCATTATTTATTCCCAGCTGCTCTGGATTCCAGTTACTTCCCTGCATGGTCCCACGGGTTTAAGTGTTTGCCCTTCCTCCCAACCCAGTCTGCCCAGCCTGGGAACTCCCTACCAGAGCACCAAACACAGCTTTCAGGCCCCATAAACATCTTCCTGAATGAATAAATCCATTCGTGTTCCTCAATTCAGTAATTTCATTTGTTGAATAAATTAGCTTTGTGAATATTAAATTGGACAGTATAGATCCTGAGCCTTTGAATTCAATTAGCATAATTTTATAGGCTTTGAACCATGTCCTTAAACAGGCAGGGTACGCCCAAAAAAATCATTTGGTCTTACAAAAACCCTTCATAGATATTTACAAGATGTCTCAAGCCCAGCCTTTTCTCTCCCTTAGACCCATGAGATGCAACAGACTTGTTCATTGCAGAGCACACCGAACATCCTTCAGTATTTGGAAGAGTTGGGATATGTAACTATACATTCACTCTGTGTGTGAGCTGGCACACCCCATGCTCTGGCAGCTCCATGGGTTGGGGCAGGAGCAGCTCATGTTTAGCTCTGAGACTCACAGATGGAGGAGGTTATTTACAGTATTTCTCCTAATGGGTTTCCATGGATGACTAACCTTTAAGCTGAATTCTTTCGCATCCTGCTTTGCTTATGCCTGTTACAGTACTTTTCTATCCCTACTTGACCCTGCCAGTCCATGAATATTTGATGCTAAATTAAAGCATTACAAACCAAGAGATAAATTCTACCCAGGGTGCAGCCCTCGAAGAGCTTAATTACATTTGGTGGTGTGAATGTTAAAGACCTGACACTGCAAGAGCTTTGGGCTTTGGCTTCTGTTGAACCAGAGCTTGAGAAAGAAGCGAACTGTCACCTGCCCAAGCCTTCTCAAAAGCCAAGGGGGCTTATTTTACTTGGCATTTAAGCGTGTGCTGCCACTATCCTTTAGCTCAAACTACTCCCAGGTATTGGCAGCAATTAGTAGACCATTTAAGCTTTTGTTTTGTACACAAAACAAGCCAAGCTCAGCTCCTCTCTTTCCTCCTCCTTTAGAGACTCTGTTCCCCTTGCACCAGCCCAGTAGTTCATCTCTCTGCTTCGCTGGTCCCCAAGAGAGGATTTAGCAAATTTTCCTTTGCGTTCAGAAAACTGCCAGCCTTCTTCCCCTCTCTAGTGCATTTAGGCTATAAGCTTTCCAGAAAAGGGAAAGGTCTGTGTCACACAATGCCCTTACGCTGTGTAATGGAATTCTTAACTGAAATGAAGTTGAAAAGTCAAGAGGAAAACACAAATTATCAGTAGTTACAGAGAAACAGCCGTGATCTTTGCAAGCCAATGCTAAGAGCTTAGTGAAAAGAGCTGCAAGTTGCTGCTCCGTATGAGCATAACTTTCAAATTGCTCACTAAAAGAGAGCTGATGGTAAGGTCTGCACATCTCGCACTACACATCCCAGCAATCCTGCCATTTCCAGGCAAGGTTCAGTGGCCCATCCATGTTTTCCTTGCCAGCAGATCCCATTGGGCTTGCACTGAGCCAAAGTTAGTGTGTCTCAGCAGCACCTAACAATCAGAAGGCACTCCTCTGCCTAAACAGATCACTACAGCCCTGGCGTTCCGATGCTTTCCCTCGCCAGAATATGGATCAGAATGGGACAATGGCTACGTGGAACCCCAAAAATCCCAAAGGCTGGGTTCACAGCAAACTCCAGGGAACAAAGAACTGGCTCTTGACTCAGCTTTGGCCCTAAGAGATAACATTTGCTTGAGAAACTTCATTATCACGGCCTTTGCCACTCCCCCTGCAAGCATGAGACTGGAGATACAGGCATGAGACAAGCATCTGGAAGGCACTGGAGGCTCATCCTCGTGTCTCTTCACGTGTTGGTGTTTCCAATAACAAGGCAAACTGCATTTTCCTTTTCTGTTGTAGTCAAAGTTAACTCACGGGACACCTGCAAGTTAAATTAAAATAAAGTGTCCTTTGCTTTGGTGGTTTTTGATGAGATTCATAACTAAAACTGAATCCATTAAAACGAGAGAACTCCAACCATTTCGGTATCTCTCACCAGTGGCCATGAAGTCAGGGGAGACACCTGAGGCCAAATTCACCTAATTGTTCCACAAAAAATCCTTATGTTTAATCACAGGCTGTTTCACGGGCACTCCCAATAGCTTTAATTAATTATCTTCATGCTCTATCCTTTCATGGAGCTGGAATTGTCTTTGCCAGCAAGCCATCCCTTCCGCACTGCAGGACACCCAAGGAATGGGACTGGATAGAGCTGCTGATGGGATTGCATGTGTGTCTGTGTGTGTGCCCACAGAGGGGAGGGCAACAGAGCAGGGGGGCAGACAAAAATAATTGCCTTCTTCCAGAGCTCCTCACAGAAGGTATTTTCCTTCTAGGAAAGCTGTGCTGGGATTAATTTCAGCTGTACCAACAACACTGAATGTTTATTTCAATATTAGCAGTTATGTGACAGGCCAAGAAGAAGGAAATGTTTTCCTTTCAGAGAAGAAAACAAGATCAGGACTAATCTGGAGAGCTCCTGAAGTTCAGGGTTAAGACCAGGAACTCCCTTTGATGTCGCCAGAGGCTTTGCTGTACTTATCAGCACTGTAGCCGTGTCCTCCTCCGTGATGTCCATCTTGCCTGGCAAAGCCTTGCTCCAGTCAGGAGGACAAAGAACCACGTGAAAGGCAGCTACAGCCTGCTTCAGTCAGCTACAGACTGCAGCTGAGGCAGCCACTGAGGGCTCTGAACACTGAGTGACAGCACCTAACATTGTGCTGGGTCACAACCAAACAGGATCCTGAAGCAGATCGAGGATGAATGACAACATTTTGCTATGGGTCAAGATGTTAATATTTCCAGAAAGAAAGTGTTATACCAGGCATGTGTGTTCATGTTTTACAGACACTGGCTGCCTTTCCTATGCCCTGCTTTCCCAAGCTTTAGTAGCAATCTCTCTGGCAGCTGCTGAAAGGCTGATCATGCACAGTGGCCAAATACTCCTCCTGCTCTTCATGTTCTGATTGAACTTTTTACCTTGAACCACAACACTTGGCTAATCAGCATCATTTACATTTCCATATATATAACATTTGCTATTTCTGAGGCACAGCTAAGAAAGCAGCTCTTCAAAGCCACTTCCATACACAAGAAAACTGTACAAGGAAGACAGGCTGGAATAAGAAGGGAGGGAAGGAGTGCTGCCTTCTAGGTGAGCAAAAATGCTGACATGACAGATCTTCTCCCTTAATCAACTTAATTTACCTTCTTGAAAGCTCATGATGACAAACTACCTGGACTGGAGCGTCCTGGAGCTGATATCCCTCAGTGTCCACTGCAGTAAATTATTACCTAGCTCTGCTGATGGAGATAGAGAGAGGTGATAGTGTTCCACAACAAAGGATAAATGGAAATATCCACCATTTCTTTCCACTCTGCAGCCAAGCTGCCAAGAGTGCTTAGATTACAAAGTCAGTACTATTAAAATAAAATGTCTCTCTTTTTTTTTATATTTTCTCCCTAAGGTGAATAAAGGCTATAAAACCCCCATATATTTCCTAATAAATAGTAAACTGTGCTAGAATCAGATAACCAAGTTTATGATAAGCTCCAAAATGCATTTTTTGAAAGCAAATAGTCATTCAGATATCAATAAACATTGTGCATTTTTATCATCATCCTGCTGCGTTTTGATCTGGCAAATTAGCTGTTTACATTATGTATCTTCAATTCCTGATTTGTCAGTATCCCACTGCTGCTATTCCCACCCTCTCCTCCTCCTAGAGGAGCATATGTGTTGCTATTGATGCAGCTTGCAGCTCTGCTCCTTTGTACTTGTGCATTTTGCTCGGCAGGTGAGGTTCTGCTCACCACGCCACGAGCACAGGCTGGGGACAAAGAACGGGCCAGCAGGGCCAGGTCCTGCAGCCCTGTAAACAGTGACGTGACTCGTGGTGACTCCACGGTGTGGTTCAGCTTTGGCAGCTCTGCATTTAATTGCACACCCCAGAAGGACACAGCCCTCCACATATGCATGAAATGCAGTGCACAGTCTTTTACCAGAGGTCTGGAACTGCTGCAAGGTGCCAAACACGGTTCAGGGACTGGGACACAAGGGAAGGAGGTCAGGCCCGTGTAATATGGAAGTAGCAAATGAGAGCCAGGGAGAGAGATGCCTCCATTCTGCACTGCTGCACTGAGGTCAGCACAAGAAACAGGATGCCAGGAAAATGTTGATTAAAAGCAGAACATTGCTTCTCTTTGTAAAAAATAACCCCTGGTGGTTTCGGGGAGTGAGCTAAGAATCTGCCTGTTTTCATAATGCAGGTGTGCAGAAGAAAAGGGCTGGAAAACCTGCTTTAATCCTCTGCTGTGTCACTGGTGAGACACTGGCCAGCACATCCCTCACTTCCCACCACCAGAGACACAACAACTCCCTTCCCACCACCTTCAGCTCTCCCGGGGCTCAGCACGGCAGCTCCTGGAAAAGCCAGAGGAGGATCATACCGGCTTCCTTTTGGGAAGCACTCAGACCTCTGAGTGGAGACGAAAAGCTGCTCCTTGCCGACACAAACCAGCTGCTTTCCACCAGCCCTCTCGAGGCAACGGTGCTTGGTGGGTGCCGTGACAGAGCTCCTGCATCTGCGGTTCCTGCATGGGAAATAATCCCCTGAGCCACCAACACATCAACCAGCTCTCCTCCCTGATCCCCCGTGGGCTGAAAGGGCTGTGTTTGACACTGGCCGGCACCAGCACAGCTCCTGCACAGCCAGGGAACCACAGGCATTTATTGGATTTTTTCACTTGGCTAGGTATTATTAGAACAGCACCAAGTGCTGTTGCCTCCATCATTCATCATAATCACATTTCTTTTCTCTGAAAAGCCTCAGATCCTGGGCATTTCAGCAATGGCTAGATTTGTGGCACTGGCCTTTCCCCCTCCTCCTGAAGCCCATTTGTCAGTGAACATTAGTTCACAAGCTGCAGACAGAGCCACGACATTGACTCAAACAGCAGATATCATGCCTGTTTATGAGGTACTAAGACACAACACACAACTCCTGCCTTTCTCCAGGGTTTATTTCATTTAAGCAAAATCTTTTTAAACCGTTCTGTTGGCACCACCCCCCTTGCTCACTACAACAAACCTCTTCTATGAGGGGCACGGGGACAGATAAGAAAAGCTGGGGAGACTGCAGGGCTCCACTCAAGATCCAGAGGTGGGGGAGAGCAGCAGGTTCATGAATAACAAAAAGCACAGCTGTTGATTTCCCCTAGTGCTCCCTGGGGGAAATTGTCTTGAGACCAACAGCGCAGTGAAGATGAACTCCAGTAAACCTCTGTGGGGAGGCCACAAGTATCCCATCAGTTATCAATGAATTTGGGTCCCTGCCATCTACCCTGTGATTATTTTCCCAATCCTTGCTGGAACACGCTGGCACGGGAACCTGACGAATCTGTTTGAAACCAGAAAATTACAGTCTAAAGGAAAGTCACTGAGTAACAGGCACACAACCCTTGGATGCTTCAGGAACCTGTCTGGGTAAGGGAGACAGCACTAAAGAAGCAGTGAGTTTATGCATCCATTTACCTGCTCCCTCCTCATATCTGAGCCAGAAGTCAACGGATGCTGGCTCGAGCTGACTCGAAGGAGTTCACACATTTATGATTCTGACCACCAGCTTGGAGTGAAATTCAAGCCCTGGGGACACCACACTAATGATGCAGGAATTGAATTACGTCAAATCTCCTTGGACAGTGAGGATCAGCAATCCCAAAAGACTACTGAAGACAGGTGTAGATGACCCAGGTTAGGACTTTGAACAATCAGTAATGTTGATGATGGCGAGATTACATGATGGAGATCACCCAGCTCTTTCTCCAGAGGCTTCAGACAGCAGGAGCCTGGAGAAACAAGGTGGGATAAGGAGGACAAAGACACCAGAGGTGCTCCTACCTTAAGCGCCTGGACACTGCATCCTGGGTTTCTGATGAAACGTGGGCCAGCTCACCTGAAGAATAAAGCCTGGGACAGGAGTGACCCAAGGAACCAGCATGTCCCCAGCCTATCCCTTAGCGCCACGGGCCCAGTGGGGAAAGGTAAAACCATCACTGCTGAACGTGGAACAACACAATAACCCAACACCTTCCATAAGACAAAGGCAGAGAAAGAGAAGGCACCAACTCAAGAGCCAAAATGTCAGTGCAATAACAAAATGATCTCTCCCAGCCTATGCCTGGCACTTCCACTCCTCAAACACCAGACTTACTCAGATACATTTAAAAAGCATTAGCAATTAAAGATGTCAGTGTGATTGACCGACCAGAAAAACGTAAATAACAGAGCCCTAAATTGCATCATTTGGGTAAATATGTATTTATACAGTTTGGAAAGAAAAGCCTTGTTATTCAACTGTTGGACAGCAGCAGCGACACAGGAGCTGTTCTGGTTTATAATGCAAATCATGTAATTTGGGACACCCATTATGGGCATTAAAAATGCAAAGTAAGATCCATGTGAAATGCTGTTAATTTGCAGTAGTCACTTTTCAAAGTATAATTTCTCGGGCATTTACATATTTTCTCAGTTAAAAAAATAAAATTGAACACTATTCAGAACATTTGCCACATCTTGTTTGTTGGATCAAGATACTTTTGAGCTACAGAAACAGGAAAATAGCAATGGAAACTGGTAAATTACTGATTTTCTTCTTTTAAAAAAAATAAATATAAATTAAATATAGGATTCTCATATTTCTAATAGGCCAAAAATTTTTTAATTACAATCTGATGTCAATTGAATTATATTATCATCTTTGACAATTCATGGCCACTGGAAGAATATTTATGCTGAGAAAAGAGAGGCACAGAGCATTCAACAGGAAGAAACTCCAATTTAAACCAGAGTTGTACTCTGCCCCACACAACCTGGCCTTGAACGGGGATCAAGAGGGATGAAGGACCAGTTCTAACCTCAATAACGAGAGGGCTCAGCTGGCCCAAGCAAGAGTTTCACAGCTGCTCCAAATCCTTGGTGTAATTCTGCATGTTTCAGTTCTATTTCTCCCATTCCAGTGAAGGATTTTCTGAGGACAATGGCCAGGAGGTGCATACATTCACCACACGATTGCCTGCACCTTTGTCCTGTAGGCACCTCAACAACCTGTGAACCTTTCCACACCAGGGACTGCTGTGTCTCCTAGAGAGGGGGAGCTGTCTTCTCCCTTCCTTCAGAGCTGGCAGATTTAATCTCTAACTTGCACATCCTTAGAAATATCACAGAGACTCTTCACTGGGATTCAGAGGACCACTCTGTGCCTGTGCAATGCCAGCTTCACCAGGCTGCTCTCCCTCAGAAGGGAGTTTGACATTGGGGTCTGCTCTCCAAGCAGCTTCCTGGCACAGTGAGAAAAGGGGTGTCCAGAGAAAATGAAGGACAACCAAGTGAAAAAAGGATGTTTCCACTGCAATGCCACTCCAGGCAACCTGGTATTTGGGAACATAATCCTGAATTGCCAGAAAATGCGAAAACAATTCACATATAAAGTCAGAAACTGAGATTTTATTCGTAGGTCTTTTTCTTTGCTTTAGTTTCGCTGGAATTGTCCCAAGCGAGCACCTGCAAAAGCCATCGCCTGGACTGGGCTGCTCTCGGCTGTGAACATCCCTCTCCTCTCACAGGAACCGAAAGTCTGTCGTGCCCAGGGACCCCTGCAGTCACAGGCAGGCAGAGGCCGGCAGTTCTCCTGCATGGTACTGATTCCCAGAGCTGAGCTAGAGCACGGAAACAGGATCTCTGTGTGCAAGCCCTGACCCCAGCTCTGCCACGGCAGCCAGTGTGTAACCCACGGCTAGACATTTTGGCATGTGCTCCAATTGCTCCTCTCCAATCCAAACCCCATCCCACACACTGGGGAGCAGGCAAATCCACAGGCTCTGACAGCGTTTGGATGATGCCCAGTAATACTTGCTAGCACTCCTGGAGGCTATTGCATAGAAAGTATCATTTAAACCTGGCTACTTTATTATTTTCCCAGT
Organism: Oxylabes madagascariensis; assembly: GCA_013400675.1. NCBI lineage: Eukaryota > Metazoa > Chordata > Aves > Passeriformes > Timaliidae > Oxylabes > Oxylabes madagascariensis. The sequence continues at coordinate 25,847 of VYZR01004316.1, forward strand.
GGCAAGTCAAACAATAACCCTTGAAGTGGTGAAGCCTAGCCACAGTCTTTGTCAGATTAACCTTCCTAGAGGCCCTCTAAAATCAATTGCAAATGTTGGTTCTGAAGGACCAGGCAGATAAAAGTTCTACTCCCTCCCCTAACTTTCATTTCAAGTTGCAAAACCAATCCACAGTCCCATTACAAATCAGATCTGAAAAATGCTGCTTGATTATTTTTTAAAGAGCTCAAACTAGGTCACCAAAAATAGAGTCTCTAATGGGCTAAATGCGGAAAACGACTGCTCAAAATTAACAAGTTCCTGGGCTCCAGGACTGCACAAAAGCTTTTGAGTTGATTGCTTGCAACTACACAAACTCTATCCTCTTCCACACATGGCTAAAACCCAGCCTGCCAGATGCTAGGCGATCATTTGTGCAAAGTGTAACGTAGTTTTCAAAAAGCCATAAAGGGATTTTTATTCTTAGAAAATAACTCTCTGGCTTCTTTTCCCTTCATTAGGAAGTGCTTTATAAGCATGGCTCCTGAGACTGACCGTCTGGGCCAGCGCAAAGCACAGCCTGTCAGCTTCTGCTGCTGCTCTCACTGCTCCCAGGCACGTGGCGGGGGACAGCATTTGCTCCCTGGACTAACAGACCCGCAGGAAGGTGTCCGTAAGGATTTCCCTCCATGGGATATCCAGCACCAGGCAGTAGATATGGAGCAGTTTTGCTGGGTAGCTCTGACCAGAAGCTCCCGTGAAATGGTCACAAGCCCTGCCACGTCGCCCCTCTGAGCCGCCCTGCTGAAGGGCACGTGAGAATCAGAACACAGGGCAATATTCACCTGTTTGTAATTAATATTCAAAACTGGGATGCCCTCAACAATAATGAGGCCAGTGACGACCAAGGTCCGTGGACCACAGCTTAGGGGCTGTGGCATCAACACTCACAGCTTTTCCGTAAGTTACAGCAGTGCACGTGCAAAGTACAAGATCTTGGGGATTACAGGAAATGTGCTGGTATTCTCCAGAGCCACCATTTGATCACACAAACACCCCAAAACCAGTGGTTAAACCCCAGATGAACAAACAGGTCCTAAGAGTACCTACCTTGGGCATCCGACCCTGTCAAACCTCCTCCCCCAAACCCAAGGAACAGCCAGCACATCACCTCCACTCCCTGCAGCACTGCCTGCTGCCCTGGACCTGAACTCAGCATTGTTTTGAAGGTTGATAATGCACTGGGAGCAGCCTGCTCTGGGGACAATCTCTGGTTTCACTAGTATCCCTGGAATACTGCACAGCACCTGCCCCTCTCCTGGTTGCTTCCTTCCAACCCAAGTGGATTAAATGCTGTGAAAACTGTGACAAAGACTCTCAAAGTCATGTTGCATATATCTCTGATAATAAGGGGAAAAAAGTTATGTCCCCCGATTGCCTTCTCTAAATAACCTTCCATCTTCTGAACAAACATTGCCATGGATAAAAGGAAGCTCTGCCAGATTTATAGAAACAGAGAAAACACCCTTCTGTGAAGTACACACAGGTCTCAGTAGTAAACAGCTGTGCTCATGTTTTGGACATGAGTCACCCTCTGCACAAAGCTCATGAAAAATCGATCAAAGGCAAGGAGGAGGAGGAAGCAGCCAGGGCAGACAAACATGTTTGAGACAGCAGAGCATGAAAACGTCTGAAAGCCAGAAAGTTGAATTGGTACTTCATAGCCCCACCTTCAAAAATGGTCAGTCAGAATACTTCATCTCTGCCTGTTTACTCTCTGTAACATTCTGCCTAACATCTGAGGATTCTGCCTAGCACCTGAGACCCTTGGATAAGGGATGCTTCAGCGTATACCAAGCAGGATCCCAACTCCTCTGAAGCAATCCACTGTCACCAGGAATGTGACTTGGAGATCTTCAAAGCTGAATGTGTCTGCTCAAGAACGCTACCAGGGAGGGAGGATTTGGTGTGATCTGGATTTCATTTTTGCTGTACACGCCTACCAGATTGTGTTTCTCACAGAAATGTCACTTTCCTGCAGACAGACTGACCTTTGCAAAAAGTGAAGCATTAAAAAAAAAAAAATTAAAAAATCTGTGACTGAAGCCCAGCAATATATTAGAGAGAACTCCCTCCCAATCTCTTCAGATTTGCCATCTACGCAGTGAGCACCTAACTGCATTTGCCCTCTTACATCATGCTACACAACATGATGGAACAACACATTGATAACCACATGAAGTGTAAAACAAATGAGAAAGCTCTAGACATACCTTTCTTTTAAAAATTGCACTTTTTCTTGCAAAAAGTGCATATCTTGGAGTACCCAGACAAGGGGATGTTACTGGCTTCTGGGTAGGTGACATGAAAATAACACAGTTTTGCTACTGGTTTAAGGCACATTAAAATTCATGCTTGTTAGCTCAGCTCTCAATTTTATTTTGAGGAGATCAATAGAAATAGAATATTAAAATTACAAGGGTATGTTTTACACTGGAATGTTCCCATATTTTCCCTTCAATCCTGCTGCATGGTGTGTGGGAGTCCAGACAGGCTTTCCCCACACTCAACATGAGTGTGGCTTTCCAGCGTGGGCAGAGGTCTGCACAAAACCACCACAGGTTACTGTGAGACACTTCCACCAAAAATGTCTGTGGGATTGACATAGTTTAGACTGTAGGCACTCATGCCATTCCAGCATACTTGTGTGTGTGTGTGTGTGAGCACTGTTCCGCTGGCATTCCATTTCTGGACATGGACGTAGGAGTTTGTACAGGGAGAAATTAATTTTACAGGACCATAGCCTAAAGCCTTCTCAGGCAAATCGCCCCCTGATTTCAAGAGAAAGGACTGTCAGATTCTTAACATTTTTTACTCAAAGACCTCTCTGTCTTTATAAGAAGCTGATACCTTTTAACACACACTACAATATCCTTGTTGTCACATAATGGAACTTCTTAAGCTTTGTAAGCAACAAGAGCTTGTGGATGTGATACAGAGAGTCTAAGAGAAGGTGGATGGAGTTTATCAGGTGAGGATTCAAATCCCCATTCACTAGGGGGGTTAATTTGTCAGAGCAGACACTAAATTGCCCAAATCTCAGCTCCTTCCCTTCTTTCCTTCCATCTTCTAAACACTATTTCCCTTCCCTTAAGCAAACGGACCCCCAGCATCTCCCATTTTGCCCATTTTGGGCAAAAGCTCCAGCTTAAAATCTCAGTTCAGACCCATGGCACAGAGAAGAGTGAAATTACAGATTCTCAATCAAGCTTTAGCAAAATTCCTGATTCATCCTCCAACTTCAAACTGACAGCAACATACAGCATTCCTATGCTCAGGCAACCAGCCTGTTGCAACCAGGTTATGGACACAGCTTCGGAAAGGAAGATGGATGACTTTAGCCGGATGAAGTACTTGACTCATCTGGCAATTCCACATGGGGGTGTCACAACTGGTCACAGCTGAATTTTACAAGTTTCTAGAATGAGGAGTTATGAACCAAAGCGCTCCTAAGCAGCACATCAGATGGGGACCCATAAATACGTAACGCTGTCAGAACTGCTGATGAGATGTGGGGCAGGGTAAATTATGGCAATGACCCTATTCTTTCAGCTGGAGGGAAAATGAGCACATTTTCTTTTGCCCTAAGTTGTGGATCACAGGTCCTCTGAGAGCGCTACAGCTGTAGCAGGAGTGCAGAGGGCTTTAGCAGAGGGCAGACTGCTGAGGGCAAGGAAAGGATGGGGCCAGCCAGGACAGGCCCAGGAATAGCCAAAGCCTTCCAGCCATTCAGTGCTCTGAAACAAGCTATTTCTAGGATTTCATACTTGAAAGATGCAAGTTTTTACCCAACAACAACAACGAACACTTGTGAGTCCTTCCTTTACAAATGTTCAGCAAAGCTGCAACTTTCAAGTCTCAAAAGAGAGGCGTGGGGAGGGTGTCAGTGCTTTCATTAGCCATTTTACTCCCAGGAATACTCATCAATAGCTGCAGAGTCAGTTTTGAACTTCAGCAAAGAATGTTCTCTGCATAAAAGAGTAAATAAATTAGCTTTTCCATCAATGCCTCTTGCTTTTGCTTGACAAAGAGCAGTTTTTCATTACTCAAATTGCTTTGTGCATTAGTCAATGAAGCCCCAAACATTAAATTCTGCTCATGAGTTTGAAAAATTTAGGCCAGATAACTTTATCTCTGTTAGGCACATACATTACAGCACTCCTGCATCTCCCCACAAAACCTACCCATCCTCTGGAAGTCCGTATCAATTTCTCCTGGTTGCCATCATTAACCAGCCAGCAAATCATGCCAAAAATAAGATACCAGCATCCAAACACCTGCATGTTTTTGCTACACACCAGACATCCACATCCTTTTCTAGACAGCAGTACATCTCCCTTTCTAATGCAAACTTCCACCCACTCACACACCCCACATAATGACTCAAAAGCAAAGGCAGTGGATTAACTATGCCTCTGATGTTCTCCAGGTTTTGTTCTTGCCATTATCCAATTGTGAACGATTGGTGTCCCTGAATTCCCAGAAACCTCTTTCAGCTGTGGTTCTCAGATGGGCACAGCACAAACGCCAGGAATGCCAACAGAGCCGTGCTGAGTTATGTCACCATGAGATCTGGCATGGAATTTATTACACACCGTCCCTTCAACCGTATTTCTACCCGGATACTTCCACAGAACTGATTTTTTTTCATTTACTTTCTTACCCTTAGAAACCTCTTTACTTCAAGACTAGGACCAAAACTACTGAGAGTTTGTTTAACTGGCAGTGCAGAATATAAAGCATGCTTTTGTTCAAGGGATGATTAAGTATTGAAGATCTATTCCCTTTCAAGCATCACTTTAGGCACAATAACCTAAACAATGGAACACAGTGGTTCTTCTTTTCTTTTTTTTGTCTTTAAATTAAGAGGAAAATCACCTCAGAAACATGTAGATACTGCAAAAACCCCATAACTACTACTGTCCTTTTCAACTTCATTCATGACCACAAAAAGCTTTCTCCTCCCTCACAAAGAAGCTTCTGCTTTCATGTTTTTGCTGTGGGCTCTTATTTTTTAATAAAAATAATAACTAATTCAATCTCAGCGCTGAACTGTTTGGGGCTTCATTTCTCATTAGAGACTAACTTTGGAGTTTTGCCATCATTTTGCTGGGTCCACAGTTTATCTGATTTTTATCGACTCCTATAATTAAAAATGGGTTGCAGTACAATATTAATTGATTTTTGTGATAAAATAATTAATAGTAATTAATTCATTTTGGAGTAATTAGCATATGTAATTTTTTTCTCCAGCTGTCATTCTGTACGTGTCAGAACCCATGGCCTTAGGGCAAGACAGGTAAAACAGCAATGCTCCTCTTTCAGGGTGTCCATAGAGGATGTACACTCTCTTCCCCTCATCACAGTGCCTCTATGAACAGGATTTAGTATTCCAATCATTCCTTCACTGCCCCCAACTATTCACGTATCTCTATCCAGTGATCACCACTCTCTAACACAACCTCTCTCAAAAACAGTTTGGTGTTTCATGGAGGCGCTGTCCAGGAAATACTAAGACATTGCATTTTAATTTAATTATAGTCTTAAGCTATAATAATTTGCCTACTGGGAACATCATGCACACTCCGTAAAATTAAGGAATTTTTTCCCCATTCCCAGTACCTCACACCTCTCTCTTACAGTGAAATCCGCAGATCAAGCACACATCCCTGTGAAGTGCATGAAGGTTTCTCCAAAGAGAGCTCACACAGTGCAAACTCATGTCAAGCGCTTTCTTTTTCCTACAGGCCTAAAACTAGCTGGGGCCTCACGTCTTATTTCAGTGAGAACTCCGTAATTACAACTCCAATAACCTCTGGCTTCCGACTGAACTCCAGAGCCCGGCTCCTTTGGAAGCTGCACGTCCCATGGTTGTGCGGGGGCAGGCGAGAGGGGGCTGCACACTGTGTGCTGCCAAAGGAACAGCCACAGAGGCATTCCGTGGGAGCTGGCAGTCCCATGGCTGCCCCTGGGAAGCAGTGACCCCAGGGCACACATAGCCTGGGAATGCTGGGCAAGGAAATTGCTTTAGAAGTACATGGCAATCCTTAATACAGTGTCAAACACAGGGACAGGCCCTGCCACAGCAGGCACTCGAGGATCATCAGGCTTCCATCTGAGAATGCTTTTCTGAGGCAGTGCAGCATCTGAGAGAGATTTTGCTGCCGGTAGATGTGAAGTAGAGCAGAACAGATTTTATAGCCTTTATAATCACAGAGTGGTTGGAATTGGAAGGGACCTTAAAG
>VYZR01004318.1:0-49107 GCA_013400675.1 Oxylabes madagascariensis
TTAAAAAAAAAAAAACAACAGAGCAGCACATCATGGCATAGAATGCCCTAAAATGATTAGATTTGATTCAAAGCTGACAGCAACCAGGTTTGACATCCAGGTATCTCATGTCACAGAATATGGAATCATCAAATCCCAGAATGGGTTGGAAGGGACCCTAAAGCTCATTCAGTCCCACCCCTGCCATGGACAGGGACATCTTCCACTATCCCAGGTTGCTCCAAGTCCTGTCCAACCTGGCCTTGGACACTTCCAGGGATGGGGCAGCCACAACTTCTCTGGGCACAGTGGTACCCTGTGGTCACTGAGGTTTTGGTGGATGGAGCCATGGCCTGTCATGGCTTGCAAGAAAAATATTCCAACTATTCCATTTATGAAGTCTTTTTGCACAGAGGGGTGGTGGGGTAGCTGCTCAACCTTTGTGAACTTCCCAGGACCAGGTTTTAATGGGAGAGTTGAGCTAAGCACTGGCATGACTCTTGATAAATCCATCGACCAGGAAGAGATCAGAGCTTTGTGCCATGGTTTATTGTTAAAGCTGCCTGAAGTATATCCAAGCCACACTCTGGCTCCCACACTAATTTACAGAATTATTCAGGAGAAAAGAAGAGGAAAAGCAGAGGAGAACAAACTCTTGCCATTATTTTAGAGCTTGTAGCATAACTGCAGAGTTTTGCTAAGCCACCTATTATTACAGTTATGTCCCATTTTGACAGAGCTTGTGAGAAAGGAAAAAAACCATCTTGTTTAAAAATAACAGCCCCCCCCAATCTGAGTAAGTGAGAGCAGGCAGAGTGAGAAAGCAGCACAGAACAAGTGAAAAGGAAAGTGGCCTTATTAAAGCACATTGGTGCTTCCAACACCCTGCACTTAGCCAAGTTTCACTGCTTTGCTTCACATTACTCAGCCTATTTTGGGGGACCCAGCCTCTCAAACACCAGGAATGTTTCCATAACAAACATTAACACAGCTCTTTCTTACCTGCACAGAACACAGATCTGTGTAATTATTCATGAACTGATGTGTACAGACTGTGCACAGATTCACACACCACGCTTGTTCCTTTTCTTTTCAAATTAAAATTCCCCAGGAAACATGGCCAAGGTTCACCACAAAATTACCTGTCAAAGTGTGAGATGCCTGAAGCTGCTGTTTATGGGCTCAACTTCTTTCCAAAGCCTTGGTGACCACACACAAGGAGAAATTGCACTATAGGAAACACAGGAATTAATCTGGCTCTTTCCTCTACCTATGTTCCAGGCAGTTCCGTGTGCCTGGAGGCTGATTTCCAGCGCTGTAATTACACCAGTAGTGCCTCCCAGTGGGGATGTAGGATATGCTGGGCTGGAGCAGAGGATGCTCCTCAACTAGCAGAGCTCTGCTGCTCCCCTTGCTCCCCAAAGCTGCTAAAGGGCTCCTAGGACAGGAGCCTGGACCCTGACAGGAGGTTGGGGTGGGCAGGGATGTGGTTTTTTGTCCCATGTCTGTGTGGGATCTTTTCCATTCTTCTGGGAGACTCAGCTATGCCAGGGAAAAACCTGAATGCAAACTTGGGGGCTGGACACTGAGGCTCATTCACTGACACCTCCACCTGTGCCTTACCGGGATTGTTCAGAGAAGGCAGAAGGTCCCTGGAGCATCCCCAGGCTCAGCCTGCACCTGATGGTCCCACAGGACAACACTGGTGTCCCACCAGCTGTCCTGGGACCACTGGCTTTGCACTTATGGCACTTTCTGAGGGGACACAGGATCCGCTCCTTTGGGGCTGGGAGGGCTCCAGCAGGGCTTTCATACCTTAGAAAACTCTCCGAGTTCAGCGAAAAAAAGAAAAGAAGATATGAATGAAACAGCAGGACCAAAGGTTACCTCTTTCCTGCTCCTGGGTCCCTGAGCCTGTGGATCCCTTTTGTTTCAGTCCAGCTTCTCTCCAAAGGATGGATCTCCTGCCCCACTCCAGCTGCTCTGCCCTGCCCCAGCTTCCCCCTGTGCCCTCCAGACATAGCACTAATCTCCAAACCCTGCTCTTCCACTCCAGGCTTTCAAATCCAAGCCTCTTGAAGAAAATGTCAACCAACTCACTCACAACTTCATGAGAACCACTCAGACAGTTTCCATAGCACCCAGGAAATGTCACAGAAACATGGATTTGTTTTTACTGCAAATACTGCATCAACATCTAAAACTCCTCAGCATGGGGTAAAGAACAGCCAGGGGTGCTCCTAAAGCACTGCCAAAGCACACCCCTGGCTCTCACTGCCATTGTCAGAAACATCTGCACCCTTGAAGGATGAAAGGATTACAGAGGAAGAAGAAATACATTGACTCCCCAATGCTCTGCAGCCTTTGTGAAATACAATTCCGGCTCGTCTCTCACTTAGGAGTTAGCCAAGGTTCAGAGATTTTGTTTAAGTGGACAGGAAAAGTGTTTCAGATTTGCCACTGAAGGGAAAAGACAAAAGCAAGTTAGAAATAAAAACATGTTCCCATAGGCAAAGGGTGCAGAAAGAATATTTGACACTTTTTAACTCTAAAATCTGCTCCTTGTAAATCCACTACTTATCTCAGTTTGGTGAAGAACTCCCAAAACTGCAATTCCCTGCCATCCTGTGTGCCTGCATCTCTTACCATGGTACACTATGGAGAATCCTCAGGTGGATTTTCATGCAGGTCTAGGGGAATATCCAAACCCTGCCCCCTTGTAAAAGGGAATTGCGACATGTAGAAGATCATTCACAGCTTCAGCTGCACAACTGGTCCTGGGAATGCTATGCTTCCATGGAATGCCAAGAGCATCCTGTGCCCTATGGGGAAAGGGAGAGTGGAGCAGCAGACCCAGATGCAGAGCCTTGCTGCTTCCTTCTCCCAAACTCCTGCTGGAAAAGCAGAACAACACAGTGCTTTGGTGCTGCCTGGCTGGCTGAAGCACAGTGGGACTTTCTCCAAATCCAGTCCCCCAGAGAGGGCTGTGAGTGACTCTTCATCCCAGGCACAACAGATGCTGCTGCTGCTGCATTTGGGATGCTCCTACATCCCATTCCTGCTTGCCCAGGGAACACACAATTTTTGCCATGTCTGTTCCCAGCACATAGGCTCAGAAAGCTGTTCTCTCCATCTCCTACTTTTCCAGCAGAATCACAGATTTTATGGTGCAAATTTCATAGAGGACCAGATGAATCCTGTATTTAGCAGCACTTCCAACAGATCAGCCCACAGCTCTCATCCCTTTCTGCCAAAAAATGGGAAGGAACAAAAGACGAATCGCTTAAAACAAGGTAGGGATAGCAAAGAGAAAAAGACTCCAAGGAAATGAAAAACTCGGGAGAATGCTGCTGCAGTCCTGATCTGCAGTACAGATTTAAAGACCTAAAAAGACTAAACGGTCTTATAATTCTGGGCAGTCCCTGCAATAAATCCCCTTCTCCTAAAACCAGGTAATTACTGGAACAATTCAGGATAAATAAGCACTTTCCAGAGCTCACTGCATTGAAATCCAGAAAGAACAACACAATTATTGAAGGTGAATTTTGACATTCCTAATGTATCCAAGATCCACACTACCAGCAAAACACTATTTTTTTTTTAAAGCAAGCCTTCAGCACTTCTGATGGGAGTGAAATAAAGCCCTAAAGCCTAGTTTAAAAATAAATCCTCCTTTGATGACTGGAGAAGGTACAATGGGAATCCAGACAAGGACTGCAGCAGAAGCAGAGCTTTACACCTAAACCACAAGAAGATTCGCAATCAGTTCAAATACAATTAGAAGAGATGCCTGGCACTTACCAAGCACTTTAGTCACCGAACTGCACCAGCACTGGCTCCTTCCTAAACTGAAATGTTCTACCAGTGGTGTTGGGTGTCAGGAAAAGGTTCTTCCTCTGCCCGGAACAGTCACAGCCCCAAGGCTGCCCGAGCTCCAGGAGCATTTGGACAATGCTCTCAGGCACAAGGTGGGATTTTGGGGTGTCTGTGCAGGGCCAGGAGTGGAACTGGATGATCCTTGGGAGTCCAACTCAAGGGATTCCATGATTCCATGGTTTTTTGGATAGCAGGACTCAAATGACCTCTGACTATCAGCATTGCTTTGATATCAAATATCCAATAATAACCTGTTCATTTAAGCCAAAGAACAGCTTGGGATGACCTCTAGTAAGGTACAGTTTAACCCCAATCCTGAGGGACTGGGTGAAGCAGAGGGACACAGGGGACAACATTGTCTGAAGCCTCTGAACTCTGCCATTTGCCTTGGTGCCAAGCCCTGCCTAGAAATAAAGCTCCCACACATTGCTGCTCTGCCTCTCCTAAAATCCCACCTACAGTCTCTTTCCAAGCACTTATGAGATCCAGGGAAACAGAAGTCCAGGGATGATTTAACACACAAGCAAATAAATTGAAATGTCTGTTGTCAAATACTTGTCAATAACTGAAGATCAAATGTTTAATTACATAAAATGTACCAGGGACACATCTCAGCTCCTCAGTTCCACTGGAACACTTTAATTTCACCTAGTGCCAGTTCTGACAAGTGACAGCCACGTTGTCATGGCAATGACAACACAACACAGTTGTTTTCTGCTCTCACAGTGCACTGGGCACACAGGAGGGTCGTTTCCATTGCCATAAAACTACATATTTAACCACATTTCTTCCCTCTCTTATTCAAGCAATAATTCCCTTTTTTCTTCCCTCCAGAGCGTGGTTACAGAGGGTTTGGCAAACTCTTTGGATAGTGAGGCACAAATTGAAAGCCTGGGAAAAGAAGAACGCTTAATATTTAGAACTGCAGCAGCTGGTCAGGGAAAAGATACACAGATAAACACCCATATGGCTGCCAATACTGCAGAGTGTGCACAAGGCAAGGCCCAGGTGTGCTGAGCATCACCTGAAGATCTGGATTCACTCACTGGGTCTGGAAATCACTTGAATAAAATCTGCCCCTGAGAAGGTGGGTTCTTGAACCAGGCACTGGCTTTTCTACCCAGTAGGTTTTAATATTAAAAAAAAAAAATTCTCCATTTCACTATTTATTACACTACAGCTAGGTTCTGTCAGCAAGCCTAGGGATTAGTGAGTGGTTATTGCTATCACATACAGGGTTAGACGTGGTTAGGACAGAAAGTGATGGCACAGAAGAGGCTCTACCTGAGCTCAGGTGGGACTGGTTCAGAGCCTCGGTAACAAACGCAGAGCCTGGTTTTACACTATCCATCTCCAAATCTGATAATCAGGGTCAGGGGAGGGGGCACAGGGACAGATAGAAGGCAAGAGAGAGGACAAAGTTAAAAATCTCCTGGAAGGACTGCAGGAGACCAACAATTCAACGTGGAGAGACAGCAATTGGAGAGACAGAGCTGGAGAAATCCAGAGTTCAGAGCATGCAGAGCTGGGGCTTCTCTGGGCTGTTCTAGGCCTGAATTGTTCGTGCCCATCAATGTCTGTGTGCAAACAGGAGCGTGAGGGAGGTGATCCACTGAGCTCACAGCGTTAGCAGCAAAAATGATGACGTGAGCTGAACTAAGCTGAGTGAACACCCAAATCCCTGGAAAACTGAGCTGCTGGGGATGAAGTGGATGGTGCTGGTGCCTGAACAACTGGGCTTGGATCTGGCTCAGGAGTGAGCTCAGTGTGTGCAGGCCAGTTCCCAATTCCAGTCCCTGCCCATGGCAGTGGATGGAACCAAATGATCTTTAGGCTCCCTTCCAACCCAAACCAGTCTGGGATTCTGGAATGCTGTGCACAGACCACCATAAGCAGGGTTTTCACTGTAAAAAGAGTATTAAAAATTATATTAAACAGATGACATTTTATGTTGGCAAGTGCTGGAGGAGAAATCAGCAATTTTTAACATAGCACAGCTCACACAGGAACAACCTTTGCTGGGAGACCAGAGGTTTTAGGCTTGTGGTCAGGGGCACTTTGTCCCAGTTACAAAACCCTCTTCCAGCCCCTGCCTCTCTGTCCAGAGTTCAGCTTATTTATCTGAGCCCAGAGAAGAACTTCAGTGCCTAAATGAGCCCAGAAAGGAACTTCCCCCTTGCACCAGCAAAACCTGAACAGGACCTCAAATCCTCCATACTTAAAAACCACAAATATTTCTAAATTCCTGGTAGCAGAAGTCATGCAGCCATGATCTGTGGGACACAGGAACAATATAAACCAGCCCCAGAGCCCAGGAGTGCTCAGCCAGAGGAGGATGTGGTTCCCCAGCTCTCCAGCGGTGCTCTCGCATCAGCCACAGCCAAGTTTGGCATCTCTGTGGCAATTCTGTGACTCACAAAGGGACAGGGCTGTCACAAGAAATTAATTTCACAGGAAAAACAAGCAGAACCACTAATAAGCTTCATAGCTTTGAGCAGAAATATTAGAGCTGCTCTGTTGTCAGAATCTTCCTTCTCACAGCTGAGAGAGGAGGAAGACTCAACACTGACCACTTGCATTAAATAACCAGAAATGTGGCCATTCCTTGTTTTTGTGTTAAAAACCTAACAAAAAAGCCTGACTGAAGAAACAGACAGGCTAAAGCCTCCCTGTGTTATCTGAATTTAACTGCTGCTGATCCTTGACAGAAATTGCATCTCTGAAGGGTTCAGGGATCCAAGGAACTTGACTATACTTCCATATAAATGGAAAAACATTAAGAAAAATCTTTTCTCCATACTTATGTGCCCAAAGGGAACTCCCTGGATCTTACAAGATTCACTATTCTGATTCCTCCCAAATTTTCTGTCATATTATTTATCAGTGGACATGGCCAGTCACAGCAATAAATTCTGCTCTCATTCTTAAGACCTCCATCCCAGTTTCAGTATTCCCTGGCTCCTGTGGGCTTGGCTATGTGCAGTGGAAGAAGCCTCACCTCACTCTTCATGATGTACCCCAAATACAAACCTTGTTCTCCCCCTCTGGACTCTCCTTCTGCCTGGAGGGGTCTGATCATATTGGCACGTGCTCAGGAAGGTGCTCAGGAAAGGAAATCTTCACACCAGGAACAGATTTTCTTGTCCTGGAGGGAGCACTAGGAATGGGAAGCACTGCCTGTTCTCCACTTTGCAGGGACACCAGCACAGTCTGTGCCGGCAGGCTGGCAGTGGGTGTATGGGTAAAGTATAGATCTGTGTATATTTACATGAATATTATATACTTTATAATTATCTCTTTACAGTGTTTGCATATCAAATTTCAGACTGACTTAGGGAATCCAGACAACATCCCAGGGGAACCTGATTTGTGCAAGTGAGGCATTTGCTGTAAAAATGATACATCTGCACAACCAATCCCAGATTTTGCTGACACCACGTTATTGCTGTGAGGTTTAGACCAGCACTAGAAGGACCTAAAGAATGTGAAGCAGGACTCTGAATAAACAAGCCACATATTAGTTCACTTTGGGCATTGTCAGATATTAAGAACAAACACCATTCCCTCATTAAAAAAAAAAAAAAAAGAAAAGAAAAGAAAAGAATTTTGGCTTCTGAAGGTTGTCATGTTCTAACAAACTTCAAGAACTATGTTTAATTCCTCCCCATCACCTTTTTTTCTCTTTTCTTTCTTTCACACTGACATTCATACTTGGTCATCTGGCACTTAATTTCTTTCTTTTTAATCTTTTCAATATTTTTATGGATTCAAAATGATTCTATCACCCCCAGAAAAGCACTATAACCAGCTTTGTTCTTTCCCTGCTGTATTATTTTATGTCCAAATATATTTTTAAAAAGCACCTTAGAACAAAGGTTTGTTTTGGTTTCCCCTAAATATCCTTCAAGGCGTCAGTGCTACTGACCTGCATGTACAGAAGAAGAAGGAAAGAAAAAGGAGACAGAGAAACAAGGCAAGAATGAAAGGACAAAGGAATAAATGAAGACGTACAAGGAGGAAAGTAGCTCCAGGACGCTGGACGGGCTCCATGGGCAGGGGAGACTGGGAAGGGAGAAATAAAAAAAAAGGAAAAAAGCAAAACAAAAACAAAAAGCAGCTGGTTAAAATATATTGCCACTGAAAATGGGCTCATTTCACACAAAGCTCAGCTGGGTTATGAATAGCACAATACAACACACCCAATCCTTCAAGATATTTGGTACTAAACACTTGGGAAATTCAGTAGGACCCAGGAATCCCCACCCTGTGTCCCAGCTCAAACAAAACCCCAACATTTTGCAAGTTTGACCTTTCGGCACAAGGCGCGTTCCTGTCCTGCCAAACAGCTCAGGGTTTGTTATATATTGAATTTTGTTATATATTGAATTTTCCTTTATTTCCACTGGTACTAAAGCAGAAGCTGCTCTTAGTCTTCACCCTGTGCAAAAAGCAGAGTAATTGTCTCAGAGCTGTGTTTTGCTGCTGTGTTCTTCCTGAAAATCATGAACTGCAGAGGAGGCAGGCCCAGCTCTGCCTCAGCCCCACGCTTGTGTTCTGGATGGAGGGTTCTGGGAAAAGGGTGTGGATGTGGCACTTGTGGACATGGTCTGGAGGTGAACGTGGCAGTGCTGGGGAATGGTGGGACTTCTCCAGCCTAACAATTCCATGAGCAGGCTGGCATGGACCTGCTGGAATCTCTGCTGGCTGAGGCCTGATGGCTTTCAGAGCCTGGGGAAATTCCCACAGACATGGACATGGACTCCCCTCAAGTGACTTTCCACACTCCCACTGTCGGCCTTTCCTCCTGAATCCCCATGTCCAAGGGATTCCCTGCAGGATTTTGGTCCTGAGGCCTGGCAGGGCTGGAAGCAGTTCCTGTCTCATCAGCAGCTGAGCTGGCAGCCTGGGCAGCTTTGGGTGCTCATCCCCTCTCTGCTTTCCCCCTGGAAATGGAGACCTGTCTTGGCTCAGCACATTTCCATTTAATTCAGCTTCAATGAGACAGCGGCACGAATGCCAAACAACTGCTTTGTTTGCTTCAAATTAACAAGACTGGTACTAATTATGTACACTTTCACTTCCCCTGTTTTCTTTATAAAAGCACTAATTAAGACATGATGCTGTTATCAGTGTCAAATGGCTGCTCAGCCTGGGCATCTGAAAAATTTAAGTTCTATTTGCACTTTCTTCTTTCTGATTTTTATTAAAATAAAAAATTGACCACAGTCTTTTTTATCCAGGGATTAGAAATGAGCCCGTTTCAAACTAGGCATGGCCTTGTTGTGATTACAACAGCTCAGTGAATGTGTCTCAGTTTGCATTTTTGCAGTTAAAATTAATTTCTCCAGCACTGACCAGAGCCTGCAGGAGGTGAGGGCAGAGCCTGTTGCCTGATCCAGAGCTATATTTCAATCCTCCTGAAAGTCAGTGGATTATTTGTATCGGGTGTGCTGACCCAGATCGATCCATTACTGATGTTTTAAAAAGAAAATCTGTCATTCACAACAGCCTGTAATACTGACAGGGGACCTTTTAATGTTGTGTCTTGTAAGAGCACCTTCACCTCTCAAACATAAATTAAATGGATGAGACAGGAATTTGAAAACTCCTCCATAAAGCTGGTTAGAGCTGCTGGGTTATACATCCTTTGTGAGAATGACACCTCAGGCTTTAAAAATGCTTATTTTGGGGGGAGGAAAAGAAAGTGAAACATTACCTTTTTATCCCCCATTTCTCTTCTGCAGCTCTAATTGTCGCTCTGCAAACTGCAGCTTAATTCTGTGTTACCCCACCGAAAGCAGCTGCTCCCCAGCAAAAACCAAGCCTAAAACCTTCCCCAAAACGACCCTGCCAAGGCCACTGCAGTGAAGGTGGGTCACAGGAAAATGCTGCTTGTTAGGAAAAGACAAAAACAAACTGCACAAATGTGGTAAGGTGTGAGATGTGGGTTAAAATACTGCTAAACTACAAATATCCAGAATTCTGAGGAAGAAAGGGACTGAAAGAGAGAGCTGAGACACTGCCTGTGACTGAGGAGTGGGCACAACATGAGCACACATGGACATAAACACACTGTTCCCAAAAAAAGAGATGGACAGAGGGGGATGAGAAGAGTCAGCACAGCCACAAAGTTCAGGTAGTTCACAAATGTTCACTTAGAAGGAAAATCCAGAGCAGCTATTCACACTTTTCCTTCTGAGCAGCACTGAATATTGAAAAGATTCACTTCCCTCTGAACAGCTGAAATTCAAATGCAGCCTTTATCCTGGATCTCTAAAAATCCTCATGAATATGAGCTGATTCCATCTATTCTGGCACTGAAATTCCACTAAATTGATAATATTAACTATGAAATAGTAGATATCAATCCAACAAAATATTTTAGGCTAAAAAATTATCATTAGAGTATTGTATCCCACTAAGAATAATGGGAGAATTTAGAGAAAAGGAAAGGGCTCAAGAAATGTGGGATTTGATGAGCCCACATAACCTCCCTAGATCTTCACAGGGTTTTTTACATAAATAGAAACAGTCAGGAAATAATTTGCATCCCAGCTGGGAGAAAAAAAGCATTTTCTTACAGGACTGAACATGAAAAAAAGAGGGCAGAGGCTTAGTCCAACACAGGAGGGAAAACACCTCTTAACAGGTACCTTTCCTCTCCTGACTCCAAACTTCATTGTCAAATATATTTGAGAGGTGACTTGGGGCAAAACTGATGTTCTCTCCTATGACTCTGACTGTCTGAAGAGAATAAAAAGGCCAGGTTTTCTGTATGGCCCATTTTCCATCACTTATCCCAGGCCCTGGCTCCACTGCTGCCGGTACAAAGCATGTCCTGCCACAGTCCATGAAAATATTGTTTCCAAAAGCAGAGTCTGCCCTCAATCCCAACCTTCTGCCCTTCCCTGTGTTTCATCTCCATGGAACTGCAGTCACTGCCCTGCATTAGAGACCACTGCAATATTTTATGGCTCCATTAAAATGCTGTCCCCATCCCTTGCGTACATCAAACCCTCTAATTATAAATAATAATGGAAACCCAGGGCAGGAAGTTCCCTGCTTTCCATCTGCTTTTCATTAGGTTCCTCAGCCCAGCCAGATCCAGGGACAATTAAGCATCATGAGGAATTCTGTGTTAGGAAATTCCTTTGTGGCAAAGAGCTTCACTCTGCACATACACAATGTCCTGGATGCTCTGCACATCGTATTTTGATTAAAGAAATCAAAGTTGGCCTGTTGATAAGTGCAGCTCATCAAGGCCAAATCTAAACCTTCATATAAATTCAAGATGAAGTACCCTGCTAATGTCAAATGACAACAGCTCCAAGTGAGACTTTTAGGAAAGTCTCTCTTCCTTGGAGATAGCCAAATGGATGTTTTAAATCCAGGTACAGGGAGAAAAGTAATTAATGTGGGTATTTAGGTGCATGAGAAGTACGCAGTGTGCATAAGGCGTGGATTGGAAAACACAAAATGCAGGATATGAGGAAAGTGTGTTATTCCAGCAATGCTGTTCCCAGCCGGCTCTGCAGGGTGCCCTTCGGAAGATCTCGTTTCCCGTTTGGCAGCACCCAGGATGCTCCAGCACCTCAGTCCTGCCCTGTGCCACCTCCCTGGGCTGTACTGGCACATCTGGAACTGGAACTCCTTCCTGCCTTCCTCCTCTCACCCATCTCACTTTTCATCCAGCCAGAGAGTTCCTGGAGTCCTCCAGCACCACATCCAACATTCCCTAACTACAGGAACCTCCTTCCTGACTCCTCTCCCACCAGCTTTTGCAGTGTCCAAGGAAGGAATTCCAGACTCCTGCCAGTGCTGTCCCTTCCCAAGCTGCACAAAGAATGCTTCCAAGGAATGGCATCAGGAATTCTGTGTGTTCTGTGTGCAGAGGAGTGGCAGGATGACAGAATCAGCGGCACCATTCCTTACATTAGAGCTCATTAGAGCTCTCCTAGAGGAGCCTTTTAATGTACCCACAGAACAACCATCAGGGAAGGTCAGGGGACACCCTTGTGACTTGGCAATATCTTCCACCTGGGAAGATGGGACGTGGGCTCGTGGTGACAACTTTATACCAAACATTTCCCAGGGCTGAAGGGGGAAATCCACCCCCCAGCGAGTTGTTGAAGCCAAATAGAATCAATTCATCCATTCTGCTCCATTATCTCCCCCTGAAGCAGGGACACTGCTCCCCAGCAGCTCAGCACACTGAATTGCCAGAGTCATGGTTAACAATAAACATTTGCTTGTGTTTAGGCTGAAAGTCACCTTTCCTGCTTTAGCTGATGGAGCAATGACTGGGCACAGGCAGCTCCTGGATCCAGGGAATGCCCATCTCTGTGCCTCTCTTGCCAAATGCATACTCCCAGAAATGTCAGAGGCTGGCAATGCCAATAGCTGAGGACATCCCTGCCAGCTCTCCAAAGCACACAGATCACTGCAGAGCACTCACAGCTTGGGCTATCTGTGACTTTCCACCAAACTCCAGAGCTCTGAGCTGATAAAATGCTGTTATTTCCCTTGGTAAAAGTCAAGCTTTTGAATTGCGTCTGTTTGTTTTAAAGTATCAAGTCAGCAATCTGCCAAGATAAGGAACATCGCTAAAATAGAGAAGAGGGATGAGAAGAATACCAGTTCAACACCAACTCCATTTCCCAGCTGCTTAACATTTTAAGAAAGAACAGCACATTCGAACTTCTTCTTAATACTCAAGATATATAGAAATATCTTTACCTATATGAATGTAGAGATTTTTTTTTAAATTTCAGCTTCCCCACCAGTAAATTTTACAGAGATCTCAGTTATGCCAGCACACCTAATGCCAATCACTTCCAGAACACATTGAAAGGATGGGAAGGTTGACAGTAGAATCAGATCCAAAATCCCATTCTCTGTTTATTTTTCCATCCTTCAGCAGAACTTTGGATTAATTTGCCTGTTTTTCCTACAATACAGAACTGTCCAGAAGGCAGGAGGAAGCAGATGGAGCCACGTACCCAGAGCACAAGCAACCAGCATTCCAATTCTGTTACATCCAACTTCCTCCATTTATCCTCAAGCAGAAAGAACCAGTACCAAGGTGATCTATTCCATCTGATCAGCACAAACATTCCTCCTTATTTATGTTCTGTATAAAATATCCTGACATGCAACACTCCCTTGATCACCCAGAACTGGGATGTTTCATGGAATCTCTCATTACAGACTGCTCAAAGTATCTTGAAATTCTGACAGGCTTAAATCCTTCCAGTCAGGCAGGAGGTGGACATTTGATACAAGTCTGTATAGCAGGTGAAAGACATTCAACAGTGGGAACTGCCCAGAGAGGGGCACTGTGTGGGTGATCAACACACAGAGAGGGGCAGGAGCATGTGCAGGGGATGATCAACATTCATGACACATGTGAAGGAGGTATTAAACATGAAACACACAAAGAGAACTCCAGTCCAGTTCATTGCATCAAAAAAAGCTGATTTACACACCTGGTTTTGGCACCGAATTGGTCACGGACTGAGGGACTTTGTCGTTGATGAGTTCAACACATTCACTGGGAAAGAATCCAACCTGGAGTAAAACAGAAAGAGGGAATGGAGTGTTATGATCTGAACTGTTCAACCAATATCTCCCCTCAACTCCCCCTGCCTGATGCTCCCTGACATTATCCAGCATCAAATGACCAGCAGTCATTGGCAGCTGCAGGTTCTGCTCTGCTGCCAGCACCCTGAGAGAGAACAATCTGAGAGCCCAAGGCACTGCAAAGTCCTGGAGTGATTAACTTTAAATGTTAATTTGCAGTGTCCCTGCACTGACCTTTCACTTAGCGTTTCTCCCTGCAGCCCCTCAATGGCAGAAAGGCCTTTAGAAATTTAGAGGTTTAGAGAGTCCCTCTAAACCAGCATAAGAGTTAAAGGCTATGGGAAGGATTCTAATGTTTTCCTGGAGCAGGATGTGCCTGCAGACATTCCCATGCCACTCAAGAGGGGCTGCTGTATCTGGGGAGAAGTGAAATTTTTTCCCTTTCCCTGTTCGAAGATACAGACTAAGCTGTGACCAGAGAGGAATTTGGTACTTCCCTGCATCCCCACCTTCTCTCTTATTTCCCAGCATCTTTCTTCTTACTCTCATCCCAGGTGAAAGTCAGACCAGAGCAGACCTTTGGTAACTTTAATCCATGGTCCATCTTTCCCCACCTTTTCTCCGTGTTTCTCACCCAGCACAGCTCCTGTATTGTGAGATGTAACAGGCACCAGCACCTCCCCAGACTCCCAATCTGAGACAGGGCAGGATTCCCTGTCCTGTGTCAGGCCTATGACTGGGGCAGCTGGAAGCACCAAGTCTGCTCAAACTCCACAGGAACATGAGGGAAAGAGCCAGAGGATGGGCCCCAAGCTCATCTGAACAGAACTGAGCCAGGACTGTGCCAGTCATGTTGGCACATCCATGAAATCCTCTGGAGGCACAGGGCAGTCAGCCTGGCAAGACGGTCCGTCCTCTATTAATTCATCTTACACAATTCCCTTTTGTCTCCATGGAAAAAGATTGATCTCCTTCCTACTCCAAGTGGATTTTCATCCACCAACCTCCCAGCAGTTTGGTGGTAGTGTCATGTGTGGGGTGTCCAGTCTGAAGTTATTCCAAATTCCCCAAAGGAAGCAACAGACCACACACCTTCCTCTTCCCACGTCCCCAACATCCAGCAGGGCAGTGTTCTGCCCAACCACAAGGACAAGCTGTCACACATCACACAATGTCATAGCCTTGATTGTTGTTAGGACTCAGAGAGCTCAGGGCAGAACCTGTAGGAGCAGCACTCTGGGCCAGCAGCACTTGGGCTCTGAGCTGGGGCTCCCTGTAACTGGGACTGGCCTGGGCGTCACAAGTGACTGACAGAACCCACCCAAAACCCCACAAAAGGTATGGCTGCACCAGCCACTGCCTCAGCTGGCTGTGCCAGATCTGCAAGGACATGGTATCCTGGAGTTATGGAACACAGTGGGGATTTTTGTGTTGTTTATAGACAGAAATGTGCCAATTAACATAAGAAAATGAACATGAACAGCAACATCACATGCAGAGGTCCTTCCTCTGGCAGCTCATGGCTCAGGGATCTGCTCTGCTGGGAGATGCCTAGGAACAGGCAGAGTGGCACGGACACTGAAGCGCTGGTGTTTAAACAAAATACACTTAATGGTTTTAAATCATGGAATCCCAGAATGGTTTGGGTTGGGAGGGACCTTAGGGATCATCCAGTCCCACCCCTCCCCTGGGCAGGGACACCTTCCACTGTCCCAGGCTGCTCCAAGCCCTGTCCAGCCTGGCCTTGGACACTGCCAGGGATCCAGGGGCAGCCACAGCTGCTCTGGGCACCTGTGCCAGGGCCTCCTCACTCACACAGGGAGGAATTTCCTCCTTATAGCCAACCTAAATTTCCCTTTTTTCATTTTGAACCATTCCCCCTTGTCCAGTCACATCAGTTCCTGATGCAAAGTCCCTCTNGCTTTAAGACTTCACTGTAGCTGAGAGTCTCTGCTGGACATTTCCCATGTGAGAGATACAGAAAGCAATTTTTAAATTATAGGAAAAATGCACAGATCCAGGGAGAGTCTCAGCCCACCAGACAGACATCATCTGATCTGGGAAACGCCACAGCTGGAATGATGAAGTTTCTTCCATTTTCAGTAATTGCCCACATTGTCTGTGTAAAGAAACCTGAAGTCCTGGGACCCCAACCTTCCATTAATCATCTAAATCTGGATCTAAACCCAACTCCAGATCCCACACTGTTGAACATTTAATCAAATGCCGGACATGAAATCAAAACTCATTTGCCTTTGATGTGAACACAATATTTCTCATGTTTCTGGATGCACTGTACAACACACTAACCAGGAATTCAGAAATGAAAGACCCTGGATGGTTATATCACTGCTTCCAGATATCCCAGAACTTTCCCAAATCAAACATTCTACCTGCTGTCCATGAATCACTTTTGCCATGTTCACACCAATAATTACTATGGATTTTTAGGGGCAAAGAATTGTACTGGCTCCCTGATGATAACTCACTGCTAGAAATTAATTACATTTTCAGACTTACTTATTCTAACTTTTTTTGCAAGATCCCCAGGAGATCCTTGTTGGGGTTATAACCCACAACTTGTGCCTCATTCCCACTCACTTAAAAGATACTACTTCTCCTCCCATGGGAAGTTTTCCATGATTTTGTATAAATAAATGAGTTTAGTCCAAGAGTTAATCTCAACAGATGTAGCAAGGCACTATTAGAGCTTGAGCCAGGATTAAAGGATTTGGCAACGTAGGAAAATTAATAGCCAGGGTAGTATATATTTAGATAAATGCAAGGTCATCTAAAGGTTAAATATATCACTACAGACCTTCAGCAGAGGAGGAAGGTACAGGCTGCTGGTGCATGAGAACTGTTCTCCAACACCTACTACAGCTTTATCTTTTCACTTCTATGCCAGTGGCTGCTAAAACTGGAGGACACAAGAGGCTTTAAGGGGAAAAGTCAGAGTAACAATGATAATTTTCAGTTTATGGGGAGGGAATTCAAACAAATGAGGAAGTACCAGCAACGTAAATGGCAAATGAAACATTGTCTGAGACATTTGGATTGGTTTTTCGGGTTTGACATAATCTAAAGTGTGAATTCAATTTCAGTCAAAAAGTTTTCTCTTTTCCTTTTAAATCTGATGAGAGTCTAGCAAAACTTGACAAGGAAACTGCAAGTTTTTATGTCCTGTTTGACCTTCCTCAGCAGAATTTTCACTGAGTCTTTGCCAAGTGACTACACAGAGAGAAGGACACCCTCACCTCGTTCCCAAAGGAGCCCCTGCTGAAATGCTCTTCTACTTTAGGGCACTACTAACAGGAGGAACAGGATTGTTACTCCTCTTATCCTGAGCTCCTGTTAAAGAGAGTTGAACACCTGGGCCACAAAACTATTTTGATTTCTTTTATTCACAAAAAAAAAAGTCTGTGTGGGATGGTACTTGTTGATTGTCCTGACTGGTGTGCCAGCGGCACTTTGGGAAACCAGAGAGCTGGAGAGGGACTTTGGACAAGGGATGGAATGGCAGGACACTGGGAATGGCTTCCCATTGCCAGAGGGCAGGGTTAGATGGGATTTTGATTGGATATTGGGAATAACTTCTTCCCTGTCAGGGTGGGGAGGCCTTGGCACAGGGTGTGCAGAGAAGCTGTGGCTGCCCCTGGATCCCTGGAAGTGTCCAAGGCCAGGCTGGACAGGGCTTGGAGCAGCCTGGGACAGTGGAAGGTGTCCCTGCCCAGGGGAGGGGTGGGACTGGATGATCCCTAAGGTTCCTCCCAACCCAAACCATCCTGTGGTTCTGTGGAACTGGGACCTGCAGTCTCACAACCAGTTGAAGCTTCTGCAATCACAATCTGGTTAAAATCAGCCCAGTCCCCGTGGCTGCACACCCTGGTTTTGTCACCTCTTCAACAGTGCAGGTTGTGGGGTAGCTCTGCACCTCAGGAAAGTATTCCCAAAATCCAGAATAATTCAGGACAACGAAAGGTAGTTGTGCATCAAACAAGGGCCTGTCCCCAATGACTCAGCTCCCTGACACAGAGCTACTGATTGAAAAGACAAAGCATGAAGCAAAAGCAGAGCAGAACAAAGAGGGCTGAAGGCTGTTAATGTGGAGGTGGATGTAATTTAGGTAACATTCTTACAGAGAAAGCACTGACTCACACTGAAGGCATTGGAAGAGACAAAGGCTTGAGGAAAAATGTCTTAAAAATCATTTTACTTTAAGCAGAGCAAATGCTAAGAAGCCTCATGGGTTGTTGTGTTCACACAGGATTAGGCGTGCTGCAATGCAGTCGTGACCTCAGGTATACATACAGAGAGCATAGGCACAGTGCCAGGGAAGTGTGATGGATACAAACCCAGTGAGTCATCCCTGACGGACAGCTCTGGCTGGCAGGAACACTCTGACTTCCATGCTGAATCCAAGCTGCAGGTGCTTGCAGCCTGTCAGAGCTGGTTTTTGGCTTACATCTACAGAGCTGCCCCCAGTTCCTCATCACAGCCCTCCCATTATCCCAAGGAATGCAGGACAGGCAGGAGTGAAGGCACTTCTGCCTGGGCATACACAACTCACAGCTGCTTCAAATGCACAAAAACAGGGAGTTCCTTTAAGTCAAGAAGTAATTTTTTCTCTTTTCAGCAAAACAATAATTTTTTGCCCTGTTCTTGCTCTCCTCCTATCAAGACATGATTTATAATAGAAGCTGTGGTTGGTTGACAAAACCCTGCTCCTTCCCTAACATGAAGCAAAAATCTGAGAAATAACAGGACAAGCTGTCCAAACATTTGGTGGCAGGACCTTCTCCTTTTTTATCTGCTCTCAGAATCACAACTGGCAAGAGGGGCTCTGTTGATTTATATTATTAATTCAAATGACTGGATCAACAGATTGCTATGATTGCAACGTTCCTAAACAGGAACAGAACTGTTTGCCTCTAACAAATGCTTTAGAGGCTGCACAGCTTTATCTGTCCCTACACCTCTTGCTATAACAACATTCTTCACCTACACACTCTTTTTGAGCATCCATCAAGGATACTTCTGCCTGTAACTCATCTCTAGGTGTGGTGTAGCAACACCAGAGATAAATTCCCTTTCTCTGAATTCTCGCTGCTCGTATCATCAAAGGACTTTGTTCCATCAGGAAACGTACATTTTCTGTACATGTAGAGCTCATGAGCCTTAAACTCAACACACAGGTTAAGACTGCGCAAACACAGCTCCTGCAGCTGTGGGAACACAGAGCTGCATCTCCATGGTGTGTGTGGCTGTCACTAATCACACTGTGACCATTCCTGTTTGTCATTAAGGACACAAGATTATTCCACTCCTAATTTTCTGTTAAAACAGAATTTGGTGCTATATTTCTGCAGCTGCTCATATGTGTTGTGTCAGAAGCCTGACAGTGCAGAGACAGAGAAAACCCCCTTTCAGGCACTCTGCTCATCACCATATTTTTATGCTGGGAAAGCACAACAGGATCACTGTGATCTGAGAGGCACAAAGCTGTGACAAACTGCAGAAGGGCTGCCTTGCTTCTGTGCCTTTAATCAGCAGTGCTGTTCTCCAGACCTGGCTCCAATGTCAGCCAGCCTGATGGCACACAGGGAGCCCACACTGAATAACGGGATCTGCATCCCATACAGGGATTCCAAACCCTGTGCAAAGTGTCCACACGCAGGCACAGACCGCAGAGTAGCTTTGTTTTGCTTTATTGATTCACTTGGAAGTTAATCATGACATAGGCTGATCATTCCAGGCAGTATTACAGCATTTAATTGATTGAGGGTTGGAACTGATGTCTGAGGTCCCTTCCATCCCAAGCCAACCTGTGATTCTATGACAGTACAGCATATTCAGCTTTAAGGCTTCTACAATTAGAACACAAGTCCAGCAAAGCCACAACACAGTTCAGAAGCAGAAGTTTGTTCAAGTAGTACCAGTGTGTTGACTCTAGAAACAAGTAACATTTCAGAGCACGTATTCTATGTCCGTGCTGCTCTTATTTTACAAATGAGATGTCACCTGAACTCCCACACCTGACACAAAACCAACAAAAGCCATGTCTCACGTGCCCTGGCTGAGCAGACAGCACTGGGATGGTGTAAGTACACTGCATCCAGCTGGGATTGGGAGATCCAGCCGCTGGGCATTGACAACAGCTGGGCCACAGGCTGGGTTTGGCACAGAACGATCTGTCAGGGAAAACCTGAGGAGCCTCGAGAAGACTTTCCATGCCAAATTACACAAGTGTCTGGTCAATCCTGAGCCTTTGCAGAGCAAACTCCTCATCCCACCCACTCACAGCAGCTGCAGATGGAAATGTGGCTGAAAGCGGCTGAAATGTGAGATGGCACAAGTCAGTACCCTCAACCCCCAGTGGCTCTGGAGTTTGCTTGGTTAAAAAAGACTTTTAAAGCTTTTACATTTCCAAATGGCAAAATCTAAAGGATTAAAAATTCCTTGGAAGGACAGTGCCATTTCAACACACGAAGTTTGGTACCTAAGCCCCAGGTATGCTTAGGACCTTTTGAAAATTCAGTCTCCATCTCTGTGCTGTGACATTTACAGGGCAAGCAACATTGACACCACACAATAAACACAGACATGGATGGGTGGCTTGTCCAAGTCAGCAGCACTGTTTCATCAGCTGGATTTCTCCAGATCCTCTATGTTCTGCTTGATCTGGTTTTAGCTACTGGAAGGAAGGGGATGATGTGAGTAACAGTGTCAGTTGCCTTGCAGGGGGTGCAGCACAAGCTTCCAGTGGCATCAGGCCAGCTGTCCATCACAGGCCATGGCCAGCCCTCCTTCCCACAGTGAGGGAGGAAGGAAATTTCCAGTGGAGACCTTGTGTCTGCTCCAGCCCCAGCCCAGAGAGAAGGGCAGTCCCCTGACACCAAGGCAGGGACACCCTGCTCATCCCCTGAGCCACCTTGAGCAGGCAGAGCAGCTCCAGGAACACAGCACTGAGGTTCCTGCTCTTATTCCAGTCCCACTGCCATGGCTGTGCTGATGCCTACCTGGAACCCATGTTTTCCTCTCCACCACGAGGTCAGCTCCTTTGGTGGCATGTCGATGACAGACACAATGTCCCCCACCTGCAAAAGGTTGACAGCATCAGTCACAGCCAGGAGGAGAGCACAGTTTCAATAACCACAGTCTCAGCACTGCAAAAAACTGCAAAACACTGGAGCAGCTGCACATCTGCCTTTGCAAAGCCGAGCTATGAGGTGGAAGAGTTCCTGGATTATCCAGCACAGGATACAGCTGTATCTAAGGAAAGGGGCCTGAAGAGCCCTGGCAAGGGGTACAGAAGGGTTCTGGTTAAACCTCAGTGACGGTCTCAAATGCTTGGGAAAATCTGCTCAAGTAGCTGAACTGATTTTTCCTACCTGCCCTATCCACGTGTCTGTAGGCACTAACATGTGTCTCCTTGTTCCCTCTCACAGCAAAGAGTGAAGAGCTGCCCTTGGAGCTCCCACACTGCCCCAGATGAGCTGCCCAGGGTTAGGAAGTGAACAGAGGAGAGATGGTGCTACAGCAATGGGATGGAAAATGGCCAAGGACACCAGACAGGTTTTCTGAAGCTTTGCTGATTTCCATAAAAATGTAATACTGCAATAGTTAAAAAGGAAATCAGTATAACCAATATTAAATTTGGCTTGGTTTGAATCAAGCTCTCTGTGGCCTCTATTACAAAAAATGAGAAGGGGCAGAACCTGAATAAATACTGCAGGTAGGTAGGGCAAAAATTCATGCCCAACTTTCACCAGTATTTTACACTGATGGATCTCAAAGTGTTTTACAGAAAAGATAACACATCCCCAGTTTGCAGACAAGGATGACTGACACATGGGGAAATGATTTCCTCCAGGGAATAGTGAACCAAGAGCAAAGCAAATGTCCATGAAGGAAACTGCTGCCACCACAGGAGCAAAGACAGAGGATGTTCCTCAGAACTGAGGAGCAAACCCCAGTCAGCTGCTTGTGCAACTGCCTATTAGAAATTTAGAATAGTAAACACAGAGATAATTTGGGTTAGGGAACAGGACTCAGCATTATAAAACCCCTGATCCTGTTCTGTGTCAGTTCTGCTGAGGTGTCTCAAGGCACACTCCCGGAAACCACACGTGTCTCAGTTTCCCAACTGCACAAAGCAAGATTCACAAGCAGGGAGTGTCATTTCAGTGCTCTGATAAGCTGACAACCAGCCTGGATCTTGGGCTGCCTGGATTCCAGCTCAGAGCTGCCATGCCCACATGTCCCTCTGATCCCACAGGCCTTTGGGGTATATGAATACTTGCCTTGATTTGAACATGAACAAACCCCTGGCAGCACCAGACTATCACTGTTATTTTTCCTTCCTGTGCACACCAAGGATGTGATCACAAAGCTCCTCAGGGCACTGTTTTCCTTAACACGTTTTGTAGAAACAGCACCATTGCACAGGGCAACCAGAGCATAGATGGCAGCTTTTTGGGTAAAACAGACAACTGCCAGACAACCAAAAGCTTCCAGGGTCTAATCTGGAGATCTTGGATGGGATGTGGAGCAACCTGGGCTACTGGAAGGTGTCCCTGCCCATGGCAAGGGCTGGAATGGGACAGGTTTTAAGGCCCCTCCCAAGCCAAACCGTCCTGAGATTCAGCAATTTGCTCTACAGCAGCTCCTGTGCTGGACTTTCACACCAGTTTTAGCTCATCACCTCCCTTTAGGCAGCAACCCTTTGCCAGTCTGGTTCTTTACTTCTTATGGGAGTAGAAGCTCTTAAAAATGGTTATCAACAGGGACTTGCTCAGAGGAACCCAAGTGGTGTAACCTGGGCAAGG
Organism: Oxylabes madagascariensis; assembly: GCA_013400675.1. Classification (NCBI taxonomy): domain Eukaryota; kingdom Metazoa; phylum Chordata; class Aves; order Passeriformes; family Timaliidae; genus Oxylabes; species Oxylabes madagascariensis. The sequence goes on from VYZR01004318.1 coordinate 22,263, forward strand.
AGAAATGAAACTTGTGTCCACACATACAGGGACAGTCATCCTGAACAGAAAACACATGGGCCCTGCTCAGGGCCAGCCCAGAGGAGCTGCCAGGAGCTGCTTAATTGAAGATACTAATGCCAAGTAAAGCTGTACTTTAAAGATGACTGAACATCTGCCTGTATCCAACTCACTGCAGATCGAATATTTAACTCAATCTTCCAAGCTTCACCTCACAAAACATTGTGGAAGTGTCTGGACATATTCCTGATGGGCACACAGGCCCAGACAAACAGATTACACTCATCTGTAGCTGACAACAAGGAATGCAAGTGCTTTATTTACCTCGAAGGACAGTTCATCTGCTGCTTGAGCAATGTATCTCTTAATGACATGGGCAGCAGCAATAGCAGGGACGTTAATGGATGATTCCTCATGGACCAGCAGGTGATTCCCCTTGTTATCAATCTGAAACAAAGAGCACAGGGGACTGTGAGGCAGCTGAGGACAAGTGAGGAGGCATTTAGAGGCTTCAAGTTGATTGAGAGAGACAGCCCAGCCCTGGGCCCCAGGAAAGAGGGTACAGCACAGACTGAACAACTCACTGGGGGGTTCCAGAAGGGTGTGCCCATCCACTCAGGAGAGAAATGCTGGATTGGTGCACCTTTGTGTACAAACAGTAGCTCACAGTGAGGTCTGCACCTCCCTTTAACACCAAATCATGGTGGTTTTCCATGGCAATACAGATGTGCTACAAAAATCCTCTACAAGGTGGAATTAATGCTCAAGGTACTTGAGGGAAGGAGGAAATGCTGTCAAATCAAAAACTAGTGTTGCTTCCCATTTTCTCCCACCCTTTTATAATTTTTTTTAAGAAAACATTCCCCCCTCCCTTGCAATGATCAGCCTACTTCCAAAACTCCCAGTTTTCTGTCTAAAATTCTGTAGGATTCTCAGTGAGTCACCAAGGTTATTCTGCACTGCATGTACACTGAGTTTGCTGTGATCTCCAGGCCTACTCTGTTGCTGTGATCCCTACATCTTATTTCTCTCTACAACTTCCTCCTTCCATTTGCCGCTTTCCAAGATTTTTCTCATCCCAAAAGATTTCAGGGTGAGGAGGATATCAGAAAATTGCAGGAAATCACACTCAATCCTTATGAGAACTGTTTAAAAAGGAGCTGCAACAGTCTATTAATAGCTGTTTCTATTCCTGGTGTGCAGTGATGGAAAGCCACACGTCTGCAGCCAGCCTGAGCAGGGACAGCTGGACACTCATCCAGCCTTCCCTGCCCTGCTCCCCAGTAAGGGCTATTGTTTAAAGGCTACAAGGCCATTAAACCTGAAAGCAGAGCTGCAGCTGCAGTTCACAACACACAAACTCTGCCACTGCAAGCACAAGGCCGCCTCTGTCTGCAGGGGAGACAACAGGAGCACAGAGTATTTACTGGGTTTGGAGCTGCCACAGGGAAAAATGATTTAAAAAAACCCAAGAGAGCAGGGAAACACCCTAACAGAGACAGCTGAGTTTTAGAAATGTGCCATACTTGCAGCATTGCCTTGGCAAAAAGGAGAGCAGAAGTAAGTGAACTTTGAAATAAGTGAGCCTTCTGCAACCCATCACTGGGAGATTCACCCCTGAAACCGGCATTCCCAGGCAGCCCACTGGGTCTGCCACCTCCTCCATTTGTGAATATCAGCAGGACAATATGTTTCTGAGAGACAAAATCCAGGTAACAAGGAAAAAAACTCTATACCCTTAATACTGGTTCTGATTCTGTGTGTTCTACACCTCCTATGTGCCGGTAACGGGAATAAAGCTTTCAGGATAGAATTTCAGTGACATCAACAGGCCTGGAAAGAGCAGGTGTGTTCCTGCTTCATTTCCAAGGTCAGGAAACAAGGAACACCCCAGGTTTGTGCTGTACCTCCATCCATGTGAGGGCAGGGCCACAGTTGATCTTGTTGCCTGCGATGTTGGAGAGCCGAGCCAGGTAAGCCATCAGCATCTGGGTGACCAGCTGGGACACAAACACACACACAGCGGTTCTGTTAATACACCTTCCTTTGGAGAGCCTTCTGCAGGCTTAGGGAAGACCGGAAATCACCCACTGCCACAGACAAGAGTTACAGATACGTTCCCTTCTGCAAATAAATGTGTTTCTGTCATTTGAAGGACAGCAAGCTACACACAGGGTTATAATGGTTACAGCAGAAGAAAGGGTGAAGAAGCAACTCTCTGTGAATGTAATAATGTTGTTATTATTATTATGATGATGATGATGATGTAAGATTCATGCAGATTTTCGTAACTTCCCTTGTCAAGATACCTTAAATCTAAAGCCTTCCCCTCATCATGGACTTCACATACAAACAACTCATGTGTCTTAGGGCCACCAAACACACCTGAGAACCACTCAGTGAGCAAACCCCTGGCTGTCACTTCCACACGCTCGCATAGCCTTGAGAATGTGGCAACTCAGACTGACCCCCCAGCCAAAGAGTAATATTTCAAGCAGTAGTGAGGGGCTTAAAAATACACTTTGCCATGTCCCTTCTGTAACAGTAAACTGTTTTTTATTACAGAGAAGCCACTGAGGTCTTTCCAAAGTCTCACAGTGACAGTACTACAAAGCAGCATTGTAGCCCAGAATCTGTAGGACTGTTTAAAACATTGTTCTCCTCAAACATCTGTTCCAATGTGGCCAATTCAAAATAAAATATATGATGAGACACCCCACAGCTGCAGAGTTACGTTTCACACAGCAGCATCTTCAGCATCTTCCCATCCTCTGTGCTTGCAGACAGAATGCAGATTTTCAGGCTCATGCTCTAAAGTCCAATTAAATCAGTGGTACAAGTAAGGATGCAAGAGATAGGAATGCCTAAAATATAATTCAAAATAAACCAGGAATTCATTGTCCCGAATATTGCTGCTTCTGCTGAATTTAAACTGTAAATCCTCCTCAGAAATACCCTGTGTGAAGCCAAAGCAAGTGATAAATCAGACTCTGCCGAGTGATGGGGCTGCATGATCAGCTCCTTAAATTTCATGGCAAACACCCTGTAAAATTCCAGGGGGTACTAATTTCAGTGTCCACGTCCTCCAAAATGATGCAACCAAGATTCACCTGCTGCTTTCCAGTAGATTTTTTTGGACATGAATGAATCTTTCAATTATTAGCAGCAAGAAGCTGAGGTAATTTCAGCTCATCGTACTCCAGGTGAAGACAGTAAGCCAAAAAAATGAAAAGTATCTCTTTGAGGAAAAAAAAACCTCATTGAGGTAAAAGAGCTTTTTAAAGAACATTTAAATAACATACTAATGCAAATGCTCTTAAAAACACTTCAGGAATACTCAGTTTAAAATGGAAGCCTAGCACTCCAAATGGGATTGCTCTTGCAGTGCTGCAGCCTTAGTCTGCATGATTTCCTGGGAATGTTGAGTTGGTAACACTAAGCGAGGAAATACCCACATCACTGACAGAGTTTCCAAAGACAAAACCAAATTCACAGCTAAGGTACCACAGGACAGCTACTTTCTTGACACTCAATTACCACTCCAGATTCAGGAACTTAATTAAATTGCCTGAATTTGCAGGACATTTCCCTTCAGATCACTGAAATTAAGGGTGGAAAACACTGACTTTATTCATGTTAGCCAATTTTCAAATGTAACCCAGGCTGCATTAAAACTACTCTGTGCTAGAAATACATGAAATTGCTGAGGCTGGAAAAGACCTCTAAGTCCACCACTAAACCATGTCCCCAGCTGCCACATCCACACACTTCTGAACACTTCCTGGGATGGTGACTCCACCACCGGCCTGGGCAGCCCCTTCCAACGTTTGACAGCCCTTTCCATGCAGAAATTGTCACCGAAATCCAACTAAACCTCCCTTGGAGATAATTTCTTAACCAAATCCCAGTGCCTGGGGGTTCCTGTACCCTGGTGCCCCAGAGGGGCCCTTTACCTCGGGGCTGTCCTTCAGGGCATCGGAGCGGGGCAGCTCTGCCAGCTGTGAGAAGCGGCGATCATAGATGCACAGATGGAGGTGTTTGTCCAGCACCCGGAAATCCTCATAGCTCCTCTTCACGATCCAGCTCCTGCCCTGCACACACAAACACAGCCACACTCAGCAGCTCCTCAGCACTGGGGGTTAGGAAAGGGAAATCTGAGCAGAAAGAGCACTTTTTCCTGGAAACATCTGAAAGCAATCAAAGTGCCTGAGTAACATTTTCATATTTTAATTTGCAGGTAACATTTTCACGTTTTAATTTGCAGCAGCCATTCATGCTCAAACCAGCCGTTAGTGGTCTTGTTTTAATTACTTAACCATAGGTTTGAATGTGGCCCAGCATCATGAGACCCACCCAGAGCTTTAACTTCCACCTGTCTTTCAAGGATTTTGTAGCATTCTCCTGCACAAGGTGTCCTTGCACAAATGTAAATCACCAAGTGGTTGTATAAACAGCGTGAAATTGGATTCCAAACAGATAGAAGCATATAAACCCAGAGATCTGAAGGCAGGATTGAAGCTTGCAAAATTTCTGCCAGGTGCCCCAGGCAAACCTGCAGCTGAATTATGAAAACAATCCATGATGAACAACTCTAGCTGCAGATTTATTCCTGAGTGCATATCATTTCCCCAGTTAAAACACAGACAAGATACAGACCGCTCCAGGGGACAAGGAAGGGACTGTGGCAGCACAGAACAGTTTGCTTTGTGAAGCTTTTAATATCTAATGATGACTTTTAAATGCTCCACGGCCTATTATGATCAATAAAAAGTGTTGTAATAATGCAGCAGTTTACAGGTCAAAGTACTTTATGAAGAGTCATTAATCACATAATCCTGGAGTGGTTTGGGACAGAAGGGAACTTAAAGCCCATCCAGTGCCACCCCTGCCATGGGCGCAGACATGTTCCCCTGTCCCAGGTTGCTCCAAGCTCTGTCCAACCTGGCCTTGGACACTTCCAGGGATGTGGAAGGAATGAAGGAATTAGATTGCTCCGGGTTACACAGGCACTCAGAGGCAGTGCCAGGGACTGGAAGTGCCAGGGATGCCTGGAAGTGGAGCAGAAAGCAGGGGATATGTGGTGTAAGGGGGACACAACAGGGGACAGAAGTGTAAATGCTGACCTGCTGTGCACAGCTAGTAGGGCTCTGCCAGCTTGCCCTCTCCCCTGGGATACAAAAGGCATGGCCTACTTCGAATTACCAATCATAATTCCTCTACACTGATTTCTTTATCAGCAAAGTTCTAAGCATCAGTTTTACATTAATATCCAAAGCCTGCGAGGCAATTGCAGATATAAACCCTCCAATCCAGCCACATTCTGTCCCAATGATTCAAGACAACTCCACACTGTGACTGTGTTCATACACTCTGCTTTCAGTTCACGAGAAATCACCATATTTCACAATCCTACAAAGAGGCACCAACACAGAATAAATCATTTGGGATTTCCACATTACGTAATTTTACTTTTTGTCTAAAGGAGAAAAATAAAACCAGGAGTGCAAGGCTAATTCTGTTCAGGGAGCTGTCAGCCTTCCCTATTTCTCCATCTTTTGCAATTAAGGGATTCTGAGCTGCCAGTGTGACCTTCAAGGTTCAGTCACCAACGTAGGGAACAGCAGCCTGAGAAATCCCTGTGATCCTGGATCTGCCTCTGCCACCAAATTGGTCGTTTCATTCCTACGTGACCACCCAAACACCAAAATCATCTGTCAAATGGTCCTAAACCTGTCACTAATTCCATTAGATTTCATTTTAAAGGCTGGCCTGTAGCTTTGCAGTCTGCTTGCCATGAATGAGGGCAGTAAGAGTTAAATGCAGCTGGGAGGCAGAGCTGGGTCAGCCCCTGCTGTGCCAGGGTGTGCAGGATCAGCCACGCTCAGCCAGTCCCACACTATCCCGGTCATGGGGCTGACAGCAGCAGGAAAAGGTGATGGATGAGCAGGGACAGCTTACCCCACACCAGCAGCAGTGTCTCTGGCCCCACGGGAGGCTCCTGGAGCAAGGGCAGGCAGCAGAGCCGGAGCGCGGGAAGGGAACTGGGATCTTCGGCTCCTGCACCTCCAAACTGCAGCTCGCAGCTGCTAAGCAACCAGCAGAGCTCTCCCTGAGCTCTCCCATCCCTGAGCTCTCCCTAAGCTATCCCTGCCAGCAGCCCAGGCTCCAGGAGAGGGATGGTGTAGTTGCCTGGATGCCAGAACCTCATCACCATTCCCAGGTCACTCAGATTAGGATCGTGGATGTCAGGCTCTTCTGCAAAAGGATCACAGGATACTTCATGGAATATCCTGAGTTGGACCCACAGGGATCATCTGGTCCAGCTCCTGGCCCTGCACAGACACCCCAACAGTCCCTCCCTGGGTGTCCCTGGAGCTGTGTCCAAGCTCTCCTGGAGCTGCGGCAGCCTCGGGGCCGTGCCCATTCCCTGGGGAGCCTGGGCAGTGCCAGCACCCTCTGGGGGAAGAACCTTTCCCTAAATCCAACTTAAACCTCCCCTGGCACAGCTCCAGGTGTTCCTCAGGTCCTGTCACTTCTTTCAGAAGAGCTCAGCACCTGCCCCTCCACTTTCTGGGAATGGGGCTGCCAATTCCTGTCTCACTCAGTGACCGTGCACAGGCTGTGTTGGCACAGAGCAGCACTTCAGGAGCAATAACACACGTTTCCACCCAGCAGAATGTTATTCCAACACCCTAAAGGGGAGTATTCACCAATATTCTAAAATTTTAAGCCTGTCATAACTCATTTCATAATGCTCCCATGCTTTAGGTTGGACTTCAAGTTGTATTAAGCAAGGTTTTTTGCAGATTTGGAACCTGAGTGACAATTTTTTATGCCACATTTACATGGGATGCAATTGACTTTACAGAAAGGAATCGCTGCAGCAATCGAGGAAAGAACTGGACATTATTTAGTGCTTCCCCTTAGATTTCCAGCACAAATCACAGGAAAGCAAAGTTTGGATGCTCCCAGTCAGACTCCCAGAGAGGCACAGCCAAAGCAGCAGCAACAGCAGCAGCCTCATTCCAGATCCAAAGTACTACAAAGGTTTCCCTATACCAAAATAAAAATTGTACATCTCGTTCCCCTTTCCTGCAAATTCTCAAGTGCCAGAAATGTTTGGCAAAATGATTCTTTTTTAATTCAGAGAGTTAATAAAATATTAGACACAAAAAGTGCCTATTAAGTTGGTCTTGTGTTGTCAATTGTGTTTTATAGGAAAGCTCAACATTTCTGGTGCTTCAGGCACTCAACATCCATATGGCAAAAATGTCTTCTTCATGTTTTTAATGATTTCCATAAACTGTTGCTCAAATAAATTTTTGATCAGCCTCTAATTTTCTAATTCAATAATTACTTTTAATTTCCTTAATTATTAATGGCCCTGATTTACAGAAGCAAAAGCTTAAATCCCATTCACTTCAGTGGGACATAAGAGGAGAAGTTAAGCACAAAGTGATTTCCCATAGTCATGCCTTCAACTACAAACCTGGCTGTGACAAAGTTCTTCAAAATAAAAAATCAGATATCAAGTGAAGATTTCAATAATGCCATTAAATAGTTTCAGGATCTTTAAAAGGAAAAATTGACCACTGATTTAGAACCAAGTTCCTCTTGAAAAAAAATCAATGTATTTTTTGAAATTTCTTTTTATAGAAAAAATTTCTTTTTACATTCACAATGAAAAGCATCATGACAAATCTGGAATTTCTCATAGAATGGAAAATCTGGTCTCATCCCTACTCTTTTTCCATCCTGATCTGTTCTCCCTTACTCTGCTGGGTAGGATTAAATGTATGATGAGAGCCTGGTGAGATTTCAGCCTCTGCACAGAGCTGCTGATTTTTTTCCGATTATCAAAGCAAGGAGAAATGTCATGCTAGAGAAATGACTGGAGATTACTGAACTGATGATTTAATTTCCAGTGAGCCAGAGATTTGAACCCTCCATCAGTGGCACCACCACTGCAAGATCACAGATCAGAGACACTCCCAGGCTTCACTTGGCACAGGAGGAGATTGGGAGGGACAGGGATCCAGAGCCCAGCTCCACAAGGAATATTTTTAGCTCTGCTGATCAAATGGCCTACGGAGGACAGTGAGCAGCCACAGCCTGGAGTGGTTTCCTACTCCCTTAAGCTCAGCTCAGTCCTCGGGCATTTGAGAAGAGCAGAAGTGTCACTCCCATTCCCATTCTTCCAAAGCCCATCCTGATTCCTGCAGCTCAGTGATGGCTTCATTACCAACAGTCAGACATTTACCCACTGCAAATCTGAGAGGAAGCAATTTTAAACCATTCCTTGCATTTTCATTCCCACAGTCAAAGCCTCACTTTGCTCCATCATCCCTTAAATGCTTCAATTATCTGTACAAGAATCACGCTCGTTTCTAAGTGGGGCTTCCCAAAGCCCGGGCCAGTTCCATACTGGAATATTTGCAAGTGGGTTTAACTGTTTCCACTCAGCATCTGGCAGAAGTAACTCTTCCTGCTGTGCCCTGAGCAACACCCAGAGGCACCCAGCCTGCAAGAGAGGTCCAGCTGCTCCCAGGATTTGTGGCACCATCCATTCACAAAACTTACATGCTAGAATTTTGTATTAAAGATTTATAGATCTTCTTGCTATGTAAGAAAAACTCCTGTTACCAGCTGCATCTGTCTCCATGTCAGCAGACAGGACTCCATCCTGTCCATCAATCCCTCTCCATGCCAGCCAGGCTGTCAATGAGTTCCAGCACACATAACTTTCCTGTCCCACAGTCTGGCTGGGTTTGCTCTGCAGCACTTAGGATTTATTTATTTTAAGACAGGCATAGACCTTTCTCTTCTGGTTCAAATGCTTATTTCCTCAGAGAGAACACATGGATGCTCTCCTGAACCTTGCAGCCCACATGGAGAGCAAGAGCAGAAAATGAGATGAAAGTATAAGGCAAAAGTCACTTCAGTTTGACCCCTCAGTAAGGAAACACCACAGATTAAATAGCTGGAAAAGCAGCAGCATTCAGCAGGAGAGGTTAACTCTGCCATGGGTGACTCTTACACCTGTCTGGGGATCAAGCTCTGTATGTTATTCCAGCCTGACCCTTCAGCCCTTTCCTGTTTCAAGTCACAGTGGAAAATGGTTTAGAGATTTAATCAAAACAGAAAGCAAGATGGATAAAATCCATCCCTGGGAGCTCACCCAGGAAGTGTTTTTAGCTGGTGCCTTAGGTTGCTTTCTCTACACTTACGTTTGTTTACCAAAGTGATTCCATGACTTCTGGTGTGTTATTCTAACTTGAACAAAATTATAAATCTGTAAAATTTAAAGGGAGTTTGGACTAAGGCAACATAAAAATACTTTATTTCTGTATGAAACACTAATACTTCAGCACTCCACCTGGAATCACAGCACACAGATATGAGGGAGGAACAAGCACAAGATGGAGGGAATATACAAATGAACAGAGCACGAGGCAGAGGAGAAAATTTATTTATGTGGTGAATCCTTATTAGCCTTATTCCACAGCATAAATTAATCTCTCGGCACTAATTATCAGTTTACTATCAATTAATTGCAGTCACTAGGAAAAAAGAGATTTTAATGGAAACCACTGCAGCTTTTTTCCCCTAAAAATTAGACTTCATTCTGCTGCTGGATTCCAATTACAGATAGGAGCCTCCAAAGCACACGTGGGAACACAGGGCTGGGTCTGAGTGACAGCAGTGTCATCCTGTCTGTCCTCACTGTTTGGAAAATCTCCCTCCCAGATGTGTGTGGTTCTCTGGGGGAGAAGGGGACATAAGCCATGAGCTCCACTGGTTCCTGTGTCCCTCAGAGGGACACCTTTGCCAGGAGTAAATAAACACTTGGCTCAGGCTTTGGGGGTGGGTGGTTTTGTATAGGTACAGAGCAGTAGGAGCCAAGCAAGACAACCCAACACAGAGTGTCTGAAACCCTAAGAGCCATTTTTCCTCCCAGAACCAGCCCATTTCTGAATGGCAGCCTGACAGACCTTGAACTTGATCCAGGATTTACAGCCGTCGACATGTGAGTGAAACCCCTGCTCTCCTGACATGCTGTAATTTAAACATTTTCATGTCCATCATCTCTTTAGTAAAACTCCACCATGGAGCAGCGGGTCAGGGATGAGGGGAAGGCAGGCACAGCGTGGGGGACTGCTTTTCTGCACTTCCGAAAATGACAGTCGTGACACAATGAGAGCTTGGAGCCACAAATGAAACCCTTCAGAGCCACAGAGCAGAGCTCAGGGAAAGGAACTGGAATTCCACCATCTTCCAGGTAGCAGGGTAGTGAGGGGGTGTATGTACCGCTACAAATGATTGTATGGGCATTGCAGGCCTTAAATACAGCTCCCTCCTGATCCCACAGCCCAAATGTGCCATAAACTGCTCTCCACTCAACCACAGAGGAGAGTTCCATCAAAGCCAGCAGCCACCACTGGCCTTCAGAGCAAAACTAACAAAAAACCTTCGAAAATTACCTGCCTGAGGTTATTAAAACAAAAGAAAAGAAAATCACAGAATCACAGGGTGGCTTGGGTTGGTAGGAGAGCCTTAAATCCCATCCAGTCCCACCCCTGCCATGGCAAGGACACCGTCCACCAGGAGCTTGCCCCAAGCCCCAATGTCCAACCTGGCCTTGGACACATCCAGAGATCCAGAGGCAGCCACAGCTTCCCTGGGCACCTGTGCCAGGGCCTGCCCACCCTCACAGGGAAGAATTCCTTCCCAATATCCCATCTAACCCTGCCCTCTGGCAGTGGGAAGCCATTCCCCCCTTTTCCTATTTCCAAAAACCTCCCGAATTCCTTGCCTGAGGTCACCTAGAGCATCAGCAGCTTTGGCAGACAGAGATCTCAGTTTTCTAAAATCTCATTTCTCAGGCAGATCATGGAAGCAAACAGATGACATCTATATCCATATCCATATCTATATCCATATCTATATCCATATCTATATCTATATCTATATCTATATCTATATCTATATCTATATCTATATCTATATCTATATCTATACCTATCTATTTGATCAGAGCACAGAAGCATGTTTTTGTAAAAACAAACCATCAGAGAGAAAAGAGGTTTTTTTGTAGGTCCAAACCCAAAAAACTTTATTTGAAAACCCCCCATGACCCCGTTAGGGCTGCTATGCCACAGACCAGACATCCATCATACCATTTAAAAACAACAGCCACTCAGGAGCACAGAAATAACAAAACCCTGCTGTATCTGACACTGTTCCCTTCCAGCCCTGGAACGAAGCAACACTTACCAGTATTTGGAAAATATCACTAACAGGGTAAGAAATGCCTCTGGGCAAGGTTATAGATAAAAACCATGAGTATTTACAGGGAAAAGATCTGCAAGCAGGGGTGTTAGAGATGCAGCTGATGAAGCCTCAAGGACAGAGGTTGGAAGGGTGAAACATTATTTAGAAAGTACAAGAAACAGAAGCAGCTATGGGGAGGTTTTGTGAACAAAGCTGGAGCCAAAATGGAAAATCAGCTGCTTTTCTGGCAGCTGCAGCCATCAGTTTTATGAAGAAAAAGTGAAAAGTGGTGCCAAGAGCCAGGAGATGAACTATTTAAGACAGACCATCTTCAGTATCTAATATCCCTGATGGGGACTTTTAAAAACGTAAACCACAACATTTGAAATAAAGGCACGATTTTAAACCCACAGATGAGTTAAAAATGCACTATTTGGAAAATAGAAAATCCTTCATGATCTGTCAAAACCTGAGCCCTTGGTGGCGAATCTGCCCTATGGTCTTGGAAAATACAGCCTGCGTTTGTTTCTGATGCCTCCATCCCCCAGCCTGTGGCACATCCTCAGAGTGACACAACTCAGGGTGACAACAAACACCGCTCTGTGCATTTTAACAAACTTGGCGCCCAAACCTGCTCTGTAACTCTGGGAAAGCCCCAACAGTTTAAGGAACAACCTCAAATCAGATTCCTCCTGAGAATTCTGTGACTGACTTATTTTTGAAACAAAACTTATCTTTAATGTAACATGCAGTCGGGCAAAGCACCTCTGTTTACTGAGTGCAACAGTGGCACTCTCAACCTTCTTATTACCCACACAGCTCAATTACAAATTATCTTCAGAGTATAAATTTAATAATCCATGTGCAGTCAGTGTAACTGGTAGGAGAGAATTTTGGAAAACTGTTGGGATAGTGTATTTTACCACCTGGCTCTGTGCCAGTAAATATTTGCTACAAACAATGAAAATTATTCATTTTTGATTTACCACTGAAGTATCTTTAGGACAAGATGCCCTAAGGAGGGTTAGGTTGGATATTAAGTTGAATTTTTTTAATAGAAAAGGTTGTCAAGCCCTGGCAGAGGGTGCCCAGAGCAGTGGCGGGGGGGGNCCTTCTTATTACCCACACAGCTCAATTACAAATTATCTTCAGAGTATAAATTTAATAATCCATGTGCAGTCAGTGTAACTGGTAGGAGAGAATTTTGGAAAACTGTTGGGATAGTGTATTTTACCACCTGGCTCTGTGCCAGTAAATATTTGCTACAAACAATGAAAATTATTCATTTTTGATTTACCACTGAAGTATCTTTAGGACAAGATGCCCTAAGGAGGGTTAGGTTGGATATTAAGTTGAATTTTTTTAATAGAAAAGGTTGTCAAGCCCTGGCAGAGGGTGCCCAGAGCAGTGGCGGGTGGAGTCACAGTCCCTGGAGGAGTTAAAAAAACTGTGTTGATGTGGAACTTGAGGACATGAATTGGTGGGGGCTTGGCAGTGCTGTGACAAAGGTTAAACTCCATGATTTTGGAGGTCTTTTCCACCCTAAATGACTCCATGAGTCTATGATTCTGCCTTTACATGGACACTGTTTATTTTGATGTGGTTTCCGTGCCTTGACAGAGCCTTTTTGAAACCATCCTTTCTTAACCTGCCTGCTCTGCATTTTATGTGCAGTGAATTTGTTATTTGGAAGTGCAGATGCTGTTCCAAGGTCGTGAACTTCACCTACCCTGAGGCTGAGCATCACAGCTGCTCACCTGGGCTGTCTCCTGCTGCTTCCTCAGCCTCCTACACCCAACATCACCTGGTGATCAGAGCAGCTTTGCAGCCTAGCAGAGGATGGGACTGGATGAAACTCTTTTAGATCACTTGTCACCTTCCTCAGGTAAACGGGTGTGAAAATGTGTGCACGGCAAACCTCATAAGGAATAAACATCAAGGGAGGAAAGAATATCCACCACAATCCTCCTCTCATTCTGGACTTGAACCAAGCCCTGCTCTTGGAAAAGTTGTAAAACGAGTAAATTGTAGGCAAAGGGCTCCTCTGCAAGGCATCTGCACTCGCTCAGTTGTGGGGAGGACTCAGTGTCTCGTCAGAACAACCCAAATGTCCCCTATAATTTGTGGCCGGGCCCAGCCTTGTCTCCAAAGCACCACATGAGGGTCAGAAGCCCTGCCAAGATCCATCACAGTCCTCCTGTCCCCATGGATTTCTGCAGTGACCCTCACTGCCACAGCCCAGAGCACAGTCTGGGGACAAGCAGAGATCTCTAATTCTGGGCTTGTTTTCTGTCTGAAGACAAAACGCCCAAAGGACACGACATCAACAAACTATCATGCAACTGTGAGAGCCTCTGCTGTTCACAAAAACCCTTTCAGTGTAGCACTTTGATGTGATACTGCACTTTATCCTGACAAATGATTTTCCCTCTTGCTCATCATCCCTCCCTAAAGCAGGGACTGGCCTTGCCCTTCAGCTGGGGTGTTTCCATCAGGGAAAACCATCTGAAGTCGTTATGTATCGCTCACATTCCCTCTGACCAAGAACTGCCCAGCTCAGCCTCATGCAGGTCTGATTAACTGGGAGGCTCTTGTCTTGAGGAGGTTATTTCCAGATACCCTCTTTCCCTGGCAAAACGCACCCTCAAATAAATTCCCAGAGCATTTCTCCACTGGATTTTGAGCACAGAAAGCCTCTGTCCCTGGCATGCTGAGGAGACAGCTTGAAGTGCACCTACATTTGCACTTGCTGAAAAAATGTGGTTTAGCACCAATAGCTCCACAACAGTTTTTATTTCTTCAATGTCACTCTATAAATAAATTATTCCATTCAAAATCCACACACAGTTACAACCCTGGTTTTGCATCTCATGCATCCAGAGTTAAGAAAAGAAAGAGCTGACCCCATTTCTGTCACAATACGTTTAAGTAATCAGAGAGAAAAGTCCAAAGAGAGCCATGAATGGAGCAATTAAAGACCGAAGTTTAAGGGTGACAGTAATTTTTCATGTCTTGTTAGCAGTGGATGGATCTCCACAGCAGAGCAGTGAATCTGCCCTGGCTGGGGCTGAAGGACTAGTCCCATCAGCAGGGAAGGGAACCCCAGAGCCCCAGGACACAAGGATGCAGCTGGAACAGCGCAGTGCTGCTCCTGGGTGGGACAAAAATCCCTTTTGCCTCAAAACTGTCACTTCCATGGTGACATGTCCTAACAGGACAAGAGGAAACAGCCTCAAGCTGTGCCAGGGGAGGTTCAGGTTGGACATCAGGAGGAATTTTTTCCTGGAAAGGGTGGTCAGGCATTGGAAAGGGCTGCCCAGGGAGGTTCCTGGAGTGTCCAAGGAAGACCTGGATGGGGCACTCAGTGCTCTGGGCTGGTGACAAGTTGGGGATCAGTCACAGGGTGGACTCGATGGTCTGGGAGGGCTTTTCCAATGTCAAGGACTCCATGACTCCGTGTGAGAATTAAGGATCACAGGGCAAAACCTGTGAGCAAAGGGTATGATGAATCTTCTTTTAAAACAGAACACAGAACACAGCATATCCCAATGTTAATCCTGCTGGGGGAGTGCTGCCCTACCCAATTCTGCAGGAAAACTCTGAACAACAGCCAGTCAAACCCCTGTCCTTAATAACTACTATCCCAATTACTAAATGAATTTATCCTTCAGTATTATCATGTCAGCTACAGAGTCATATATGTTAATTATGCAGTTCAGATGTAATTCAACCCCTACAGATGGCAGTTTACTTCCCCAAAGCCTGGAACAGAACCAGGTGTTTCAAAGCCCCTCCACCTTGGCTTTGGGATCTCCTGAGGTCTAAGCACAGCCCAGCAGCACCCTGCAGGCTGCCTGCCAGCTTCAGGCATTCTTGATTAATTCTCATTCCCACTGTCACTTCGTTTTTATTTACTGCTGCTGGGAGCAAGAGGCACATAGTGTGTGACCTCGGATCCACCAGAGCACAGCACGTGGAGTGATGGATTAGCAGGGTGGAAACAATTCTGCTGCTTTCTTTTGCCTAATGTGAAACAGCCTTCAATGCCCAAGAAAAGCTTAGGACAGAGGTTTCAACATGTGTGAACATCTGGAAGGATGGGGTAGAAATATCCAAGCCAGAAAGGCTTGTGGGCAGGTTTTGAAAAAGGTTTTGTGGATTTACAAAATATCCAGAATTTGTAACCCAGAGAAGCTTGGCTGCCCCATCCCAGGATGGGGCTTGGAACAACCTGGTCTAGTGGAAGGTGTGCCTGCCCATGGCAGGGAGTGGAATTGGATGGGCTTTAAGTTCTTTTTCAACTCAAACATTCCATGATTCCATTTCCAAACAACTGCACATATGAGAACTTGTGGACAACCTGCCAGGGCAAGTCTCATTTCCCCAGTCATCTTCAGGCAAGTGGTGCCAAGAGGCAGAAAAGAAGAAAACAAGGCAGGGGAAAGGTCATGACGGTGACCAGAATTTTAATGCATCTGAAAGCAGAGCAGCTTTTATGAGCCCTGACCACACACAGCCTGGCCCTGACCAAGGAGTGAGGACACACAGGTAGGGACAGGAGGCTGCATCATGTGAAAATTTACTGTTTAATAAAAGCACCCACTAACTGCTTTTGGTTTGTTTAGTAAAATCCTAAATCAAGGCAGAAAATCCTATATAAACATGGAGAAGGAGGTTAACACACATTCTGAAAACAGATTTTGCACAAGGTAGGATCCACCTGGATGATCCACATAGATAGATCTTTTTAACAAAGATGTGAAAGCTTTTCCTTCTCTGTATTTCTATATGTATATAAAGCACACAGAAGAATATCTGTGAGTTAGAATCTGTCCTTCAGTCATCTGTTTAAAGAGCTTTTCACTGGAGCAAAGTAGCACTTAGTTCCTGTTCTCCAGGTGTTTGAGCTTTTATCAGAAACTATTAAGAAAGAAGACAAAGAACTCAACCATATTTTGAATGTTTAACTCAAAAATCCTCCTGCAAGCAATTTGTGGTTCCAGCCTGGACTATCCCAGGCAGACAGAACCAGCAAACCACACTTGAGATGTTGCTCCTCTGACTAAGACATCACCGCTGTGGGAAGTATCTTCCACTCTCTCCTCCCCACAAATCACCTGGGATGCGGAGTCCTGCCTGCTCTTCCTCCTTGGAGCCTGTTTTTCCTGGCCTTCCCTCCTGTGCCCTTGAACATCCATTACTGCACAGGGAATGTGGGATGCTTTCAGAGCTTGGCAAATCCTGCTTTTCAAACAGAAGGTGGGTGCCCAGCTCGAATCTCCTGCAGGGCAGAGCTGGGACCAGTGGCTGAGGTTTGGGGCAATGTCTTCCTCTGGTGCACCAGGGACCTGATTCCATCCATCGAAGCAAACACAGCCCCTGCTGCAACAAAGAATGGGAACAGGGCACAGCACTGGGCATCCCATGTCACAGGAATGGCTCAGCTCCTGTCAGCCTGAAAATGGGAGCAGGAAAATGGAGAAAACCCTGCTTGGACCACAAGAATTCCAGCTCTGTGAACAGCCTTAGAAATGTACCGGTGCTGGAGCAGAAAAAGGCTTCCTTTGTTGGCATTATCCCCTGGCAAGTGGGAGCAGGAAAGGCGCTGTGGCTGGGCTGGCATCACAGCAGTCAGCTTGTGTTTAATCCCTGAGATTGTGTCAGCCCTGGCTTGTGCTTGTGCAGTCTGACATCCCTGGTGAGCAGTGCCTGTCATTCCTGTCCCAACAATCCACCTGTGAGCATGGACATGAGCAGCCAAAGCCTCGGGAAAGGCTGGGGGTTACAGCCTCCCTCAGAACATGAACATCTCCACAGCCAGTCCTTGTGCTCTCCCTGTCGCTCAAAACGTCACCAAAAATGATGCTTGAGGTGTTCCAACACCACAAATTTCACATTGTAAACAGCAGTTACAAGTTTCTTTCATTTTTCAGAACAAAAGCTGAGACTAGGCATTCTTTTGTAACCTTTAAATAAGTACACAGGGAGTTGCTGTAATGTCACACAAACAAACCCAAGACATCCAAAAGGCACATTTCCACCCTTCCTTACAAGTTGACTGGATTAGCCCATTCCAGCTTTTTTGCAGGCTCTGACTTGTGCTGATTTATTCTCCACACATAAAGTAACCCCTTATAAATGTGGTTCAGATCATGTAAATTCTTTGCTTATCCCTGTGGAAACTCCCAAGGATTGCAAACACTGTCCAAGGACTTTCACAGCAGCAGGTACAGCATAAATTCCTCAGGGGTCTCAGCCATTCCCTGTCCTCCTTCAGGAACCATAGGAATTACCAACTGTCTCCAGTTTCAGAGGGTTCACAGTACAGTCCTCACACCACCCTTCCTGGACTTGACATTTTATTTTGATAATATCACTCTTTTCACAGAAGTCCTGAAATCCATCTTCTAGAAACGCAAGTTCAATGGAATCTTACTTGGAAAGAAAAGGAAAATCCATCTGCATTGCTGAAAAAAACGCAAACCAAACCCTCCCATCATTGGCTCTTCCCAATAAGATTTAATTCCCTCCCTTTGTCATTTCCTAGTTTTCATGTTTAAATTTGTCCAAAGGAATCAAAAGAAGAATCCTATCTCTCCTCTTTTCTGAAACAGCTCTCTATATATTCCCACTACTTCTTAAGAGCTAATAAACTGGATTATTTTTTTTTAGGTTTTTAAGTAGAAGAAAAGTTGAGCAGAGTCTTAACCCCCCCTCTGAACCTTGCACAAAGCCTGGATTTCACAAGCTGACTTGCAGCACAGATACACCTCCCAAAGAATGCTTTTTCAAACCTTATCTGGGAAGGTTTTGCAAAATAGGTATCAAGCACTAATTCTCTTTACACCACTAAAATGATACTTACAGATGGGAAGGAGTGGGATAGAATTCCCTCAGTGTAAGCAGCTGTGTCCTGCCAAACCCAGCTAAGGCTGCACTGGATGTTTGAAATACCTGCTGCTCAAAAGCTTTGCTTTGCTGCCTGCTCCAGAGGGAAAGGGCACAGTAAATGCCATTTGATGGGCCACAGCACACAGGGTGGGTCTGTACAGCCCTAAGTGGGGAGGCCCAGCACTGAACCCCAAACGCATGGGTTTAAACAACTTCTCTAAGTCTGGAATCGAAAACGGCCAGGATGGCAACACCATCACTCTTTGCTATCTGCTTCTGCAACAAGTGACAGCTATTTTAAAGCTTTTACATTTATGTGGATCCAGCCTCCCTAACAGAATTCCCTGTGTCCATCTGAGCAATCCAGGACATAGCTCAGGCTGCTGTAGTGGCTGAACACCAGCGCTGGAAGCAATCCAAAGGGCGAGGAAAGCCAAATTTGGTTTTCAGGCTTTTTTCCTCCCTCCTTCAATATTTCTGGCCTTATCCAGATGCACCCTGCCAAAATCTGTCCCCACTGCACCATCATTCCATGAGCTATTTCACACCTCCCGTTCTCCTGTGGAGCCAAATCCACGCAGACACTGCTCGTGTCCAGTGCGTGATGGAATGGAATCTTTCCCTGGACACTGAGAGAGGCCACAGGATGTCAGGGGTGAAGTATCTCTATGGCAGAAACGATGCTCAGCTGTGCAGTTCCTCCCATACCTTCCTGGTCACTGGATCCAAATGTCACAAATTCCTCAGCTTTCTATGGATCTGAGAGACAGGGACATGGAGTAATATGGGAGAGGGTGATCACAGGCTTGGGGAAGGGAGAAGCTTGAGCTAACCAGGGGGAATACTTTAAAACAGAAGAAAAATAGAAAAAAAGAGAAAAAAGAAGGAAAAATGCAGGAAAAGTAAGGAAAAAAGGAAAAAGAGAAAAAGAGAAAAGGGAAAGAGGGGAAAGGGGGAAAAAAGAAAAGGGGAAAGAGGAAAGGGGGAAAAGGCAAAAAGAAAAAGCAGAAAGAAAAAAGGAAAAGGGGGAAAGGGAAAGGGGGAAAGAGGGAAAGGGAAAGAAAGTAAAAATAAAATGAAAAAAGGAAGAAAAGGAAGAAAGGGAGACAAAGGTGGCTGGTTCTATGCCCATCCTTTAACAGATGAGGCCAACTCTCAGTGTTTCCATTNCTCAGGAGCTGGGCCTGGTGCACAGCGGCTACAAATGAACAATTCCCTTTGCCTCAGAAGGCTCAGAATTCCCCCATTGTCCCCATACTGATGAAATCCATGCCTGTACCCTCAGACACATCCCTGCAAAGCACTGGAGAGTGGGAGCAAGGTACTAGAGGAGCGGGGACAGGCCTCACCTCCATCCTGCCCCATCCCAGCTCTCTGCTGCTCCTCAGCCTCCCTCCTGCACAACGATACTCTGCAGGGTTTGGGACACAATTATACCTGAGGCCACCCTGTGGATCTCTGGAGGTGTCAGTAAGGTGGGGGAAGGATCAGAAATTATGTGCTCTGGAGCTAGAGAAAAACTGCCATGTTCTCCAGGCCCACCTGCAACAGCCAGGGAATAATCCCTCCACTAAGCACTGCAAATGCACCCCAAATGTGAGGGCTCAAAACACACTGAAATTCCAATTTCCTACAGTCCCCTGAAACTCCCTTTCCCAGGCACTGCACTGCCCGTGGCTGGGACAGATGTGCCCACCCTCGGGGTTTGCTGTGCTGCCTATCAGCCGGGACTGCTTGGCTGGGAAGTGCTGCTTTTGTGCCAGACTAGCTCCAGGGGGTTACAACAGTCCTGAAAAATGACAAAACACTGGCAAATTTGAGAGATGTCCACTTGGAGCCTCTCTTCCCTCTCCCAAGAGCATATTCATAAACATGTTCAGGAACTTGTGAAAGCTGCCCACAGAGAGGAATTCCCTGCTGGAATTAGCGCTGCAGGATGCTCTGTTCCTCAGCTCTCACAACACCTCACTCTGAGCACAGAGCTGAGGCAGCAGAACAGGGACCCTGCAAATGCACCACCTGTCTGTGTGTACTCATTGATAAGACGGATGTTAAGGGGGTGCTGTGGTGAATCATGGAAGAGCTGCTCTCCTAAACCCAGGAAAACAACCCAACACAGGCAGGAACGCTGCACTGAACCTGTCAGTGCCCTGCATCTCCCACAAAGGGGGACTCCCTGAGCATATTGAAACACATCCATTATGTAGCATTTTACAAAGTCACACAGATCAGCAGATGAGGAATTAATGGCACAGAGCAGCAGATTCCTCTGCCCAAAGCATGCTGAGATGAGAATTCCATTCCACTCAGGTATCTGGGAGCAGATCAAGACTCCTGGCAGCACACTGTGGCAAGAAACCACTGGCTGAGATTCTCCCTGTAGGGGTCACTGGTGTGTCCAGGTGTCCGTGTTCCTTCCCAAAGTGACCTCAGCCTCAGCATACCCACTCCTGTCTCTGGGCTCATCCCTGGGCATCAGTGAGGATTATTTGCTTCACACTCTCCTTTTTCTCCCCTCCATGTTTCTCCTCTCCTAAAACGTGCTGGTGGCAGCACCACAGGTAGCATCCCTGGGGGACTGAGGCAGGGAAGAGGTAGAAAACCCTGGACACACCACAGGGCAGCGCCACATCCCAACATTCCGGGGCTGTGTTGGAAAGAGGATTAAACCTGGGCTGGGGAGAGAAAACAATATTTACCTGACAGGAGATCTGCACCAGGTACACGAGTTCCTTGGACTCACAGCCATTCCTCGTCACTTCATTCTGTTCCTCCGGGAGCGAGAGCTGTAGCGAGGGAGGGGAAGATAGGGAGGGGAGAGGGAGAGAGAAGAGCAGGTCAGCGAGGGAGATAAAGCAGGCACAGAATGGCACACGGAGCACAGCATCCACATCAGCTTTCTCTAAGACATGCTGAGTCTCAGGGAATCAGGGAAGGGCTTGTCTGGCTGGAGCTGCCACAAGGGAGACACTCAGCACACACAGACCTTGAAATGCCACCAGATTCTGGAACCTTACCTGACAGGTTAAAATAAAAATACGGTTCAAATATAAAACAATTATGGGGAGGCAAACGGTTTGAGGCAGGAATTAAACCTCCAGCTTAGAAGTCTGCAAAATTAATTGTTGACTGAAAATATCTCTATAAATATTCATGAATAGTGAATATAGAACAGTGTTTCTCCCTACCCCCTTCCCACATTTATTTTTTTATTTTATACATTCAGGCAGACATTAGATAATAAAACACATCTCCTAATTTCAGTGTTGTCAAACAATTCACCCCAGCAGAGATTTTACGGCTCCATTCATCACACCCAGAGTCATTAACTGCATCATCAGGATATGTTTGTGCCAGAGCGGTGAGGAGACATTCCTGCACAGGGACTGAGCCTGGAGCATCCCACTTCTGGCCCTGTTATCCCACCAAAATGGCTTATGTTTAATGATTTTCTCTGAGAACAGAAATTACAAATCATTGTAAGCAAGTTAAGACTGTTTGCACAGAAAATAAATAAAGGAAATGTGTGCATAAAATTTAAAAGGCCGTAAAAAAATCTTAATTAGCCAAGAGCAAAAAAAATCCTGAAACAAATGAAAGCAGAAATGAAAAAAGCTGAGGAGAAGAATCCCAAATTGCTGTATTTAATGAATGTAAGCAAGTGAAAATCAGAAGTGGGTGGTGAGAGACACCTCATGAAAGAGGGACAAAGAAGGCAAAGTTCTCTCCATACAAATGACCATGACCCCTGGAATTTAACTTTGTTCTGCTGGAATTTCCCTTCTCTCTGTAGGGAAGTCCCACCACACACAGATTCAGCCTTCCCCATCCACCAACCCAACTCCTGGAATACTAATTTCTTTTCTGATAGCTGTAGACAGGTAATTAACAACATTGCTGGACCAAAGAAGGTCTTTGGATTTGTAAAATTTGTTATCAGCGTAGGCTGCTGCAATTAATGTGATTAAACACAACCATTGCTTCTGTATTGCACCTTCCCTCCACCTTTATCATCACTCTTTGCTACCAAATGTCACATTTGAAATGCTACTGAGTTATGAAACTACAGCCAAAGGAAACCCAAAGCATGCAGTAAAAGAAGGCTCACACAGACTGTAGATATTTTCCATGTTTGCCAGGTACGAGGAGCTCTGGTTCAAATAGGCCACAAAGGTGATCCAAAGGCTGGAGCAGCCCTTCTGGAAGGAAAGGCTGAGAAAACTGGAAGTGTTCAGCCTAGAGAGGAAAAGCTCCAGGGAGAGCTCAGAGCCCCTGCCAGGGCCTTAAGGGGCTCCAGGAGAGCTGGAGAGGGACTGGGAACAAGGGCTGGAGGGGCAGGACACAGGGAATGGCTTCCCACTGCCAGAGGGCAGGGACGGACGGGATATTGGGAAGGAATTGTTCCCTGGGAGGGTGAACACAGGTTCCCCGGCACAGGTGCCCAGAGCAGCTGTGGCTGCCCCTGGATCCCTGGCAGTGTCCAAGGCCAGGGTGGATGGGGCTTGGTGCCCCCTGGGATAGTGCAAGGTGTCCCTGCTCATGGCAGGGCATGGAGCAAGATGGGCTTTAAGAGCTCTTCCAACCAAACCCAACTCCGAGATTCTATGAATCAAATGTGGGTTTTGTACTCCTGGAGAAAGGTTTCCATCCTCTGACCTGTCCTGTGCTCACTGAGGGCACACAGATCCCCCAGCCCCCAAGGGAATGTCAGGTGTCTTTCACTGAGTGTATCAGTGGCAAAGCTCATCACCACAGGCCCCAAAAAAACAACAGCCAGGTAACAAAATCACCAACAGGCAACTGCAGAGCTCCCTGAAAGGAATTCAGGGCCTGACTCTGTGCAGCAGAACGTGGGGTAGAGAAAGGCGTGGGGTGAATTCATCACCCTCCTCCTCACACACTGACACCAGGCTGGCTCCAGCTGTGCCAGGGCACTGCACAGACCCCTCAGGAAGAGCAGTGGATCAGCTGGAGGTGTGAGCAGGACACTAAGGTACAAAAATCTCCCTTCCCAAGGCACACCTGCCTGAGGACCATCCTGCTGATCACATTCAGGGAGTTTACACCCTCCCAGTCAGCTCCACTACAGTCACTGTTCACACAAACTCACTGTGGGGAGAAGTGACATTTCAGCCCACTGATGGCCCTACATCCATGCACCTATCTCATTTCAGAGGGCAATTGAATTGTAAAAACCAGCTGAACACTGCTCCTCTCCCACAGGCAGCCTCATGCTGACTGAGATAGAGACAGAAACTGTTTACACAGGAAAATGTGTGGCATTTATCCTGCAATCCAACTGTCCTCACAGCAAAAAGCCCCCAAAGATGAATATTTGCTCATGTTCCCTATCCCCACGTGGTTCAGTTTGTATTTCGCTTTGTTAATAGACATGCACCAAAGCTCTCCCAAAAATCATGGATGTCCTGATGTTTAAAAGCCTTTCCTGCTGCTGCATTCCTTGTAAACAGAACATCCTGGAAAGCACAGTTGCCCCCAGGCTTGATTTTAAATCCAAGCACAAAGCAGAGGCCTCTCCTGACTTTACTGGACTGTGAACATGACTCACAGGCACAAGCTGGTTAACTCCAAAGTGAGACATTGATTTTTGTGTTCTTAAAGACCAGAGCAGCCAGCGGGGCCTGGTGGATATTCCTGTAACTGTGCCAATGTGTTTCCCAGAGGTAAATAATCTATAAATAGCATTTATTGCAACTGATCAGAGTTAATGTCTTGGGTTGCAATGCAAAATGTAACCGGGGATATATATTCTATTACCAGCTGTTAAACCAGGTGGGGCAGTGTTCTTTATCTCTTCCATGACCCATCCTCCCTTCAGGGGGATATCTGCTGTTAATGGGCCACCGAGGCTCACTGCAGGACTGATACAATTACATCACCCACTGGGAGATGCTCCACCCAAGGGGAGGAGCCAAGCATTCCTACCTGGATAGAAGCTGAGATTTGGAACACCAGCACAGTCTGTTTCCTCCCAGAGGAAGACTGGAGTCATCTCGCCACCACTGGACCTTCAGAGGAAAACTACACCCTTCCACAGGATCATTGCTTCAACAGAACCACAGCTGTCACTGCAGGAGGACTTGATTGGACTGCTCCCAAGCCCCTGACCAACGGGGTGTCAGATTATATTCTGACTCTGTCAGTGGTTTTTTGTTTGTTTGTTTGTTTGTTTGTTTGGGGGGGTGTTTTTGTACTACATTTTTATTTTAATTTTCCTAGGAAAGAACTGTTATTTCTATTCCCATATCTTTGCCTGAGAGACCCTTAATTTCAAAATTATAATAATTTGGAGGAACCTCCATTCCAAGGGAGGCCCTGCCCTCCCTAGCAGATATCTGTCTTTCCAAACCAGTACAGTTAAACAGCATAGAGTTTATAATATATAATCTGCTATGTTCCTTCTTCACATTGAAATTAGCTGTCAAACCTCCTGAGCCCGATGAACAATTATGAGGCATTAGATCCCATTAGGTTCATTTATTGTTGGAATATATATGCTTAGCTAGGATGAGTGGATATGACCAATTTCATGAATGACCTTTACAGTATGCTAAACTTTTCACTGGTAGCATTTCATGATACGCAAGAAAGCCTTAAAAACAGTCACACACACTTCATGTGTACGGATAATGCAGAGTCTTGTAAACATCAGAGAATTAAGGAACCTCCAAATGCTTTGGGTTCCAAGGGACCTTAAAGCTCATCTGGTTCCTTGGGCAGGGATACTTTCCACTGTCCCAGGTTGCTCCAACCTGGCCTTGGACACTTCCAGGGACAGGGCAGCCACAGCTCCTCTGGGCAACAATGCCACAGCATTGCTCAAATTTGTCTTCACACAGCTGAGGATAAGTCTGGGAGTCTCCACCCTGAACATGCCCAGTGAGAACTGATGATGAATTCAACACAGGTAATTTTTCCTCTACCATCAAACTCGTACCACAAGCTTTGGGTTCTTTCTGCCCAGAAGAGCAGTGTTTGCTGGCCAAGACTTTGCTGATCGCATATACAAGGAGGTTAAACTTAAAAGGGCTTCTAGTTCATGTCTGAGACAGAGGCTCATCTCTGGCAAGCTGTGTGATAAGGGGACTGATTATAGGGGTCTCCTGCAGAGGAAAATTTATTGGACATTCCTCTTGTAGGGAAGAACAGTGACACAGCAGAAGGCTGAGTTATGATATGGCACGTTCAGAATTAAAAATAATTAAAAGATAACTCTTGAGATCTGTGCAATCATTTTTTACTTCCAAACACTGCACAGTCTTGTATGCTCCACTAACAAACTGCAAAAGCTGTGAAAAATCATCTCAGGAAAGCACTATATAAATCTGTTGACAGGATGGGGATTTTTGGCTGCTAACAAAGTGCCAAATCCTGACCAGGTAAGCCCTGGTGCCCCTGAGCCGCAGATGTCAAAGGAAGCTCATTCAGCCAGCTTTACTTTTCATCTCCTTGTTTCCTAAGTGATGTCAACTCCATCATCCAGCTCTCCTGGTGAAAGGGTAATTTGTGAGAAGCCTGGGAAGTGTAGATTTGATTTGTCTGTGGAACTTACTTCAACTTCTGCTTCAAAAAGCCATGAATGCACTGATCTCACTCATGCACACATCATAGCAAGTGAGCAACACAGAGCTGTGGCAGAGAGCTCACAATAAAATTAAAATACGTAAGAAAGAGAAAACAAAACATATAAGGAAAAAGCCCAAATAAATCCCCCTCCCCAACAGAATCAGAGTTAAGGTTAGAATTTAATGGGGGAGGCATTCAGTAATTAGATGACAATTAATTAATGAGAACTGTAAGCTAGAAAAATTAACTTAATTCCAAATATAAGGAGCAGATCATCCTTCCCAAACTCCAACCTGACTGTGCAGTTAATGGTGTAAACTTTTAGCAAATGTTAATTAAACTAATCCAACTGAGACCCCATCTCATGTCAGAGGTGTGGAACTACACTGACCTGGGACACAGCCAGGGAGTAACACTCCAGAGAGCAGCAAAACCCTGTAAAATAACTCCTACAGTTCTTGGAGTTGATTTCAGTCTCCCACACAGAACCTCCCAGGTTTCATCTAAACTCCTTGGATAATGATGCCCTGGTTGGGACCCAGCAGAAAGCCAAGACCTCGATAGGTGATGCTGTGTGTGCACACCAGGGACTGGCTCCTGCAAGAGGCTTTAGGGACCCTGTTAGAGACAGGGTCAAGCAACAGGAAGCAAACAGGAGCTTCTTCAGGAAAATATTGGGACAATCACAAATATCTGCCACCCATGTGAGCTGACAGGCGTTTCTGGCATCTCTCACAGATGGTGACAGAAACCTGCCTGTCCTTGGCCCTGACCTGAGGGTTTCTTGTGGAAAACATACATTTCATGGCCAGTCAAAGGAATTATGGAGAATTGCGGAATTGCTGAGGTTGGAAAAGCCTTTGCGATCATGGAGTCCAACCATTCCTCCAGCACTGCCAAGGCCACCACTGACCCACGTCCACAGGTGTCACATCCACACGGATTTGAAATCCCTCTGGGGATGTGGATTTCACCACCGACCCTGGGCAGCTGTGTCAGGGCTGGACAGCCCATTCCAAGAAGAAATTTTCCCAAATATCCAATCTAAACTTCCCCTACAGCAACTNATTCCAAGAAGAAATTTTCCCAAATATCC
>VYZR01004410.1:5493-24338 GCA_013400675.1 Oxylabes madagascariensis
GGATATTGAAGACTAAGATATAATTGTAAGAAAGGCTCTGAAAGATGGCAATATTAAGAATAGTTCTGGTAAAAATAATCAAATAGTTCAGCAGCCTTGTATTCTCCAAGAGCCAGAGGCAACCTCTTGTTAAGGAACATGAGATATACTTCCTATTTAAAAATGGATTTGACACTTTGCCAAGGCTGTATAAATATGACAGAAAAGCCTTATTTTCCCTATGCCTTGCTAATTAATGAGGTGATTGCAAGTGATAGCAATAAATGGCTGGGCCATACAGCTATGAGAAGAACATTAAATAGCAGGTTGCTCTTCTCCCATCTTGTCACTTCAATGCTTTCATCTCACCCAAATCTTTTCATCTCATCACTTAAGGATGAGAAAAGCCACTAAGATAAGTGGCAATTATATAGCAATTAAATAAAACATATTATCTTCCAGTAATATGCTGTTTATGTGGAAAAACATAGAAGACACTTAAACACTGAGAGAAAATTCTGTTCCCAAACACTAACAAAGACTCAGACTGAAATTTCCCTTAAGTATTTTTGGGCATGCTGCTGCAGTAGTTCAATATAATGAACATTTCTATTGCACAATAAAATAGTTACAATGATGTACTCCTAGAGACAGCACACAGCGTTACCTTTGTAAACAGAGGGAAAACTAGCTGATTTAATATAAAATTATTAACTCGTTTTCCTGCCTAATACACCACCTTTGTACCTTCTTTTAGGTAACCAAGTGAAGAGGGTTTGAGGGGTTTTTTTGCATAAAGCTTATGCTTTACTGTTAATTTTAGCCATATAAACAGCATATTACTGGAAGATAATATGTTTTATTTAATTGCTATATAATTGCCACTTATCTTAGNGCACTAAACCAAGTATAGTCAATATAAGCTGACTTTGTACTTTTAGATTAACTTTGCAGCAGAAACCCCAAATATCTGCCAAAGCTGTGCTCAACTTCAGAAAGGGGAGGTACCTAAAATGAAGATGTTGCTAAAAACAAAAGTAACAGAACCCTCAATGTGCATTAGATTCTCACAAGTGTGAAGTATGAAGACAGAGAACACTGTCTTGAAGCCACAAAATCACCATTCAAGGCCTATAAAAGGGCAAAATGAAACTTACATTACATGTCAGAGTAACACTGTTTAGTCATCAAAACTAACAATATATCCCTTCTCAAATTCATGAATCTGACCCCCATGAGGAAGTCGGTTTGGGGAAAATCAGGCCATGTAACTGCATTCATTTTTTGCTCCTGTGTTCAGTGTGAAAAATCTGTGGAAATTCCCTGCAGCACACCACTTTTAAGGCTTTCATGAGGGAAGTTGCTTCCAACTTCTTGAAGATGCTGCAGTTTCAACAAGACCAAGTTACGCTTTGAGGAAGCTAGTGAAACGCAAACTCCTAATTGTGGTATGTAAGCTCCTTCTTGAAATTGCTCTGGTGCTAAAGAAGGGCAAGTAGCAAACAGAATTATAATGGTTTGAACAGGTTCTACAGAAATCCAGAAAACTAAAGCCCACTAAGCCTCACATCTATTCCACGGAAATAAGCAAAGAGCTTACTATAAAAAGTAGAATTAGTGTGTATCTAGATAATTATGAACTGTAGGGCAACGGTCAGAACACTTGGTAAACTCACATCACACTTATCATCAAGCATGTGATAAGTTGATCTAGTGCATGGGTTCCCTAAAGCCTCTTAGCGAATGATTTTAAGCAAACTAAGCAGGCGTGCGATGAAAGGTAAAAGGAACCAGAAGGTAGAAGCAAATGGTTAATTTTCACAGCAGAAGAAAACTACCACAGAAATCTGCATGACCTGCACTGGTGAACCTACTGAATTGATCTGAAATAGGTGGTATGCAGAGGGGTAAAAAAAAAAACTAGTAATCATTTATTTATTGCTGATGCAAATGTAGCAGCAGGAGCTTTAAAAGGCTGAGTACAAGAGCAACACATGAAATTCAACATAGATCAATATGAAGCACCACTTACCAAGGAAAGCAAACACAACAGCAAATGCAAAATGATGGGCTTTGGCTTTTATTGCTCCAATGTGAGATCCTGCAGTTATGACAGATAGCTCTGTGGAAATGTCAGCTCCATGCACAGAGCCAGCCAAAAAAGGACACCAGAGTTTAGGAAGTGCTAAGGAACAGATAAATGAAGCAGAGAACATCACGGCACCTCTGCATAAGCCCATGTCATACCTGCTTCCTGAACAGACTGTATACTCTGGGAGTCCCATCTCAAAAAGAAAGAAAAGGAAGTTGAAAGAAGATCAACGAGAGTATGGTCAACGGTAGGAACTAATTCCCCTGTGAGGAATGATTAAACAAATGAAGTTTTCTCAGCCTGAAGAAGAGATTGGGGGATGGGGGCTCAATGAGGGGATGGCTGTGGAGGGAAGGATGACCCACTGCTTCTCTAAAATGGTGCAAAGAGCAAACAGAAAGCACATACAAAGCGAATTAAAAGAAATGCATTTTCCTGTAACACTAATTAAGCTCTGGTATTCCTTGCCATTGTTATTGAGGATGCTAAAATTTATAAATGCTCTGGGGAAGACCGGACAAATTTATGGGTAGGAAAATAATGGAGGATTGTTCCATTCTCATGCACACAAAAATAATAACCCTCTGAGGGTTATTAACCTCTATGAGGTTTCTGAGCTTTATATTCCCAGAGGCTGGGCAAATACTTGGGGAAGGATGTGCTTGTTCTATCCCTACTCCCCTCCCTAGACATTTACTTTGGGCTACATTTGGAAGCAGGATACTAGTGGCTGGTGGGGGTTGGTAGATCTTTGATCTGACCCTGTACAGCTGTTCTAATGCTTTTATGATCTCACTTATTATTAAAAAGAAAAAAAAAAAAGGCGTTTATCTTTCTGTGATACCGAAGTGACTAAAAAATCAAAGAGAGAGAATTGAGAAGTATAAATAAAAAATTTCTGGCATCTGCAAAACACAGAAAACAGGGTCACATTCATAAGCTGAATTGTTTCCCAACTCAAGTATTTTATGATGTATAATGTGAAATATGGCAAAGTCAGCTCAGGAGTTTACAATGAGTACTATCTGTTCTGAAAAGGAAAAAATTAAAGCTACATACAATAGACTTCCTGCTGGGAAGGTGAGAGGGAAGGGAACTCAGCATCCCAAAGGATGCACTGGTTAAAACCCCAAACCAAATCAAGAGACATGAGTCATCAAAACTACAATGTTATTGGAGAAAATCCAGGAAGCCAGACCTAAAATAGGAACAAAAAGGAAGTGGAAGGGAGATAAAGAGAAAGAACAAGAAAAAAATAATTTAAGACAAGAAAAGAGAACTTGGAGAGAGTTGCCTAGATCTGAAAAGCAATGGAGGTAGTCGCACCACCAGACTTCCAGGCTGACATATATTTGTGTGGGCCAACATGAGAGTCAATCCAGTACATCCCCATTATCTCATAACCAGCACTCCCTCCTGCCAGTGCTGACACTGTGCATGAATGTGAAGCCATGTGGTGAGCTAAATTCAGAAGCAACTCATCTATGAACTAACACTTTATGGCAACTAGGCTTATGGTTCAGACCAGCCTTAGGATCTCTCTGGAGACTGGCAGTAGAGGATCAGCTCTTGCTCTACAGCTTGCACCCTTATCCAGACAGCTGGGATATAGGTTAAAGATGTAGAAGCCTGAAGGGGGGGAAAGAAAGGCAAAAGAAGGAACCTTACTTTGAAAAATAATCTATGTTTGTGGTGTACATTTTTACTTTGGTTTTGTTAACTTTTTTCAGAGTTGTAATTGTTGCCTACCTACAGTAAAGCTGTGCTTCACGTGACCCAGAAGCTTGTCCAGTGCTAGCAGTCTTGGGTGATGCTAAGAAATATAAGACACATTGTGGGAATAGGAGACAGGAAAGAACTGCACCTACACACTGAGTCGTGCTGGAAAAGAAGAAACCCTTTATTTACATCTTTGACATTTTATAGAATTCCAAAGGGATCAGTGGATTGGAGGGTGAAGCTGCCACCCCTCCAACACACTGGTCAGACCAATAGTCCGTCAACTCTTTCCTCCTCCATGAAAATATGAAAACAAACCATTTGTTGATACTTGAAAGCGTAAGAACTCCTGTTACAGAAATGAAAACACATCAGAAGGCTGAAATCAGGGTGACGACACATTTCTTTGGGGATAAAAGGTTTGCATAGCAGTGCATTCAAGCTCTGCTAGTAAACCTGTACCCTCCAATCTAACAGGGAGATGAGCAGTTTCCTCTGCCAAGTTCCAAAAGCCAGGGTGCAGTAGCAGTGCGCCATGTGAGGCTCCCTGCACTGGGTGCTCACCCATGTTTCACCTGCAAAGCGCACACTACAGAGCAGCACCCTGCAGCCCTGGACAGCCCTTCCTCACCTCAGTATTTATAGTCTTCTTATTGTCAAATGCAAACTAAAATTGTACTCATTTATACTTGTTGTAATGGAGTTCAGGCTTAATTCTGAGTGTTTTCTCCCCAGAAAGAAATTCCACTCTTTGAGACACTAATATGCAGTAAAAGCCCCCCAGAGATGCTGATAGAAATATGGAATTATTTAGCACTTAGTAAAGGAATGGTAAGGTGCTGCCTTCTTTCTTTAGGGCTAATTGAGTAGTGATTAATGGCTGTGATTACTTCCATCTTTAACCCTGATGTCAATAAGGAAGGATGGCTCAACATTTTCAGTGCCGTGTGGCAAACATCAGTTTTGAGGCCTTTTGAGCAGGTCAGATGGAAAGATACATGGAAAGATGGATACAACATAAACTGCTTACTTGTCTGTGCCCAAGTTGGGCTGCTGAGCACTCCCTGAAGCACTAGCAGCTCTTCCCGAACGCTTACAGCTTCTCACTCTCACTCCTGCAGAAACAGCAGCTGAAACAGCTGCCGGTGGGAGGCACTCAGAGAAAAAGGCAGCATTGCAGACCTCTTTCCTCATGCCATTAGAGCAGTAAAGGGGCCAACTGCGGCTCACACTCAAGATTTCAGACAGGTAAAACAGGATGTATAAGAAGAAAAGCAGAGAGAAGAGTGTCATTTGCTGCAATGGACTGCAGAATAAAACTTGCTTAAAATTTGTCAGCTGTTCAGTATTAATCTTAATAATTTTAGGAATAAAATTGCCAAATATTTTAGCACCTTACAACTCACTATTCTAGATTTCCCTTACCTGTTCCCAACAGTTAAACCCTCCTAAAAAGAGTCCATATGTGGAATGTTGTTTTTTGTCATGTTATTAATGACTTGTCAAAACACCAAACATTTTTTTTCAGCTTCTCTTCATCTTTCTTTGTTTTTCCCTAATTTCCTTAATTAAGTTGATTGATATACTAAACCTCTCAATAAACAGGCAGACAAAAAAACCTATTTATAAACGACTAGTGAGAACCTCCATAAATGAGAATTTAGGATGTGGTTTCCCATCAGTTTAAATATTATCTAGGCTGCAGTGTCCTGCTGCACCCACTGTAGCCCAGGTACCTTTCACTGACACTTCCACAGCAGTAGAGGAGAAAGATTCAGGTGGAGACTAAGTCCCTTTACAAGGCGCAGCTGTACAACTTCCAGTAGCTAAAGCTGTGGTGAAATAAGGTGAATCATGAAATGGTTTGGGCTGGAAGGAACATTAAAGATAACCCAGCTGAAATCCCCCTGCCATAGGGACACCTTCCACTAGACCAGGCTGCTTGGAGCCCCATTAACGTGGCCTTGAACACTTCCAGGGATGGGGCATCCACAGCTTCTCTGGGCAGCCTGTTCCAGGTTCCCACCACCTTCACAGCACAGAAGCTCTTCCTAAAATCCACCATTAGGTTCACTGTGAAACAATATCCTTGGACAAACTTTAAACATATACGTATAGAGTGGAAAACTGCAGAAAGCTCTGGTTTTTGCCAGCTGTGGGTTAAGAGGAGATTTTTCAGCTCTTACAACTTGTAATGTTATACAGGGATATAGCACCGCATGTTACTTCCAAAAAGTAGAAATGGGAGCACCTGCGGTTAATATTTCAGAAACATCTAATTAGAGTAGAAGGAAAGTTGAGGCACCTTCACAAGGGTAACCAGTTGGGAGCCCTAGGTAACAGGAAAAGAAGGGATATAAGAAACAAGTACTCACTCTTGGGGGTAGCTGGGAAGCTATGGAAAAGGACATGGGGGTGTTGGTGGCTGAACATGAGCCAGCGTGTGCCCTGGTGGCCAAGAAGGCCAGCGGCATCCTGGCTTGGATCAGCAATAGTGTGGTCAGCAGGAGCAGGGCAGTAATTGTTTTCCTGTGCTCCGCAGTGGTGAGGCCGCATCTCGAGTGCTGTGTCCATTTCTGGGCCCCTCACTACAAGGACTTTGAGGTGCTGGAGCATGTCCAGAGAAGGGCAACGGAGCTGATGAAGGGTCAGGAGCACAAGTCCTATGGTGAGTGATTGAGAGAGTTTGGGGTGTTTAGCCAGGAGAAAACAAGACTCAGAGGTGACCTCCTCACTCTCTACAACTCCCTGAAAGAAGAGCGTAGCCAGGTGGGGATTGGCCACTTCTCCCAGGGAATCAGCAACAGGACAAGAGGACACAGTCAGTCATAAGCTGTGCCAGGGGAGGTTTAACCTGGACATTAAGAGGAATTTCTTCACAGAAGGGGTGATCAGACATTGCAATGGGCTGCCCAGGGAGGTAGTGGAGTCACCATCCCTGGGGGATGAGAGAGACTGGAGATGGCACTCAGTGGCACTGGATGTGGCACTCAGTGCCATCGCCTGGTTGACGTGGTGGTGTTCGGTCGCAGGGTGGATTCGATGATCTCAGGTCTTTTCCAACCTTAACGACGCTATGATTCTTCGGGAAATAGATTCTTTAAGCTTGGGAGGTGGAGCTGCACCAGGTCGGTTCCGGCCCTCCCTTTAAAAACTCACATGAAACCTGTAATGCAAAACCTGCGACCGTCACCGCGGAGCCCCCCGGGGGGGCGGGCGGCATTCCCCGCCGGTCCCTCCCGCGGAGCACCCCGGGCGGGCGGGCGGCATTCCCCGCCGGTCCCCTCCGAGCCCCACGCCGTGCCCAGGGAGGCGGCAGCGCGGGGCGGCCCTCGGTGTCCGGCCCGCCCCTCCGCGCGCCCCCGAGAGCCATGCGCGCTCCCGCGCCAGCTCCGCGCCGTGTCTCCGCCCCTCGGCCGGCGCGCAGGGGGCGTGGCCAGCCTCGTTCCCACCCCGCAGCGTACCTATAAAGGTGGCGAGCGCCCGCCACGCCCCCTCTTTCGCTGCGGAGCGCCTGCCGTGGCGGCATGCGGTAAGACGGCGCGGGGTGCGGTGTGTGCCGCTGCCCCGGCGGGGGGTGGGGGGTGCATGTCTTCTCTCTTGTGCTTGGGCATTCGGGACCATCGCCCGCGGTGCCGGTCGCGTAATGCTCGAGGCTGGAGCCGGCGAGTGACGCTCTTACCCTTGGAGCCGAGGGTAGAGCTAGGCGAAAGATAGCTGTAATCCAGCCGTGGGGCCGCAGCCGCCCGTGCACGGTGCCCTGCTGGCAGCCGCAGCGGTGCGAGGGGGCTTTAAGGGGGCTACATATCCCAGCATGCCCCGCCGGAAGCCGCATCCTGAGGCGCGGGGTAGGCTGGGATCGGCAGGCGGCGGCGGCCCGCGTGGCGCTGCCGGGCCCGCGCCATTTTGATCCCCACCCGTTATGGCCGGGGCTGGTGCCTGGGTGTGCTCCTGCTGTGCCCTCAGCTGCGGCTGGAGCAGCCCCTGGCACGGCGCGACAGCCTTCAGTCCTCGGGGTTCGTGCGTAAAATGTTTATTAAGGCGCAGCCACCTTGTTCATGTGGCAGAGGGTTGGTGCACATGCTTGTGTTACCTGTATATCTTTTGGAGCGCTCAGCCACATGGCATCATGGTGTTATAAATGAATGAGCCAATTTTTAATAATAATGATTTATTATCAAAATTATTGAAAAATTTTAATTAGCCACAAAAATAAATTTGGACAACGCCGAGCCCGGGAATCGGTGAGGGGTGACTGACAGAGCACAGCCAAGGGCTTAGCCCCTCCTAGTCCACACCTGGGAAACTTTGGGTACATCTTTATACTGTTACAAGAAAGGAAAATTATAATAGGTTTTTAATTTTGAGTGGTCCCCCTATACAGATTCATAGCTAAAGGGATCCCCTTAATGCTTGGAGCAGTCTTATATTGATTTTTGAAATAATGGTCGATCATCTCTGAGCTGATTGTATCCAGGGTCCTTGCGTCCTCCAAAACTAGTTTGTGGCAATGAATATCCATGAGATGAAACTTTGGGTGCATCTTGGCGTCTGGGGAATTATTCTCCAGTGCTGCCGGTCAGGTATCCCTCCTTTTCAGATTCATGAACGGCTTAGGAGATGGCTGTGTATTTCCATCTGAATGGGGTAGTTACTGTTGGCTGGAACTTTTACAATGATCAGTTAATCTTTGTGTATTTGCATAAGGATTCTCGGAAGCTTTTGGCATTTCTTCTTCCCTTACCTTTTTGTCAGTTATATTTACTGTTACAGTCTTTTTATTTTCTATATTAACACGAATTATTCTCATTATTTATTACAATGGCATTGCTCCCCAGAAGAAGACCTATAAAAGGACTTGGGAAACCCACAGCGTTCCAAGGGAAAAAGGCCCACAACATTTAGGTGATACTTGACGTAAATCATAAGAATACTTTCTTACTAACGAGGTTTTGTTTCTATTTTTAAGACAAGAGCATAGCAGAATAAAGAGATTTTTTTAATAAAAGTAAAACACCACCACCCCAAAAAACTCCCACCTCCTCCCCTAGAAGCCTACTGTGTGCTTAAGATGCCTTTTTGTCCCCTCCGTGAAATGCTGATGTCATGAACCCATAGTACTTCTAAAAGAACGGGAAATACCATTAAATATATCTAGGATTCCAGCCTCTTACCTGCAAGCAAAGATTAGGATGTGGTTGGATTTACAGAGGAAGTTGTCAGGTGCATTCGTTGTGTGTTTAGTTAGCTTGTCTAACAGTCTGTGTCACACGTTAGATTACTGAACAGTAAAATTTTTGAAACTTCAACCATTAGTACCCCTTGATGATTTGGTTGATTATACTCAAAAAGTGTAAAGTTTATTGCACGCAAGAAGTGGAGGCTTAACTTCAGGCTTTCTATGGCTTAAATGTTTTTGTGATCTGAAGCAAAATGTGTGATGAGTTACCTTTCATGGCTCGATGCATTTATTTGATCTGTGTAGTACAGAGTGTAGATACTTTAAATAAGCACTTTCAAATAATAATGTATGTGACAAACATTCTTTGTCATGCATTTAAGCTGCTTGAGTTGGTGGATTTTGATAATTGCTATATGGTTAAAATAATTCTCTAAACCAACCAAAATGAGTTCTTTAAAGTGATGAAAACCTTGAGATGATGATTTTTCGTTTAAAAAAATCTCTGCTACATGCAGTTATTTCTACAGTGCTTTTTATATGAGGTTTCAAGTCGATGTAACTTGCAACTCCGTTGTTGCTTAGAACTGCATTTTTTGCTGCGTTTCTCCTGCAAGCTTATGATTCCGTACTTAACATGCTGCTTCTAAAGATTGTGTTGATGATTATGGCTTCATAATGTATGTGACTTACTGGCCTGGTAATATGAATCTGCTGATTTCAAGTTGTAAGACTGTCCATGTTTGTTTTTAGGTGTCATGGAGAGGAGGTTTTCAGTGGTGTCGAGTACATTGTACATTAAGGTAACAGCTCTGGAATTTTTAATGTTGCTGTAGAAGTAACACTGCATTTCTGGTTTTGAGCAAGTCAATACATATTTGTGTTTCATAACTTAGTTTCTGTATATTTGTCTGTTAAAGTATGAGAAGTGCTGGGGAGTTGTCAGTTTTGTATGGTTACTCTGTGGGACAAAAAGGAAAAACTACACTGTATTTTCATAATTGTCATCAAAGTGATAAGTCATTATTTGATAATTTTTGGGTTTGGTACTCTTTGAGTTAAAGTCAGCCTGTAGGTCTGTTCTTAGTTGGACTTCTTTTGCTTACAAAATTTGTCCTTGTCAGGTATAGTAGGCTATTCCAGAAGAGTATTTAGTTGTTGTATGAAAATGTCAGTTTTTAGTGGTTGGTGATTATGTTTCTTACATAGTAACATGAAATATGATGCTAGACCACAGCAAGAATTGTTTTCTAGTTTAAAAGATCATTTTTGCTTATTTTTATTTTTAGCGTTTCATGGAAGGACCATCACAAGTGGAAGAATACTTGGTACACACAAGTGGATTTTCCTGAAAGCCGTGTATGTTCTTAATGATCAGTGGGGATAAATTAACAATAAATGGATTAGCAAAAGATAGGATTAAATTAGTAGTTATGTCATTAGCTTTAAAATTGAGGTACCAGTAATTTGGGGCATGTTATGATCTAGAACTGGGGGCTGGAGGGATTGGGAGTAGGTTTTTGTGCTAGAGGAGCTGGTAAAATGCCTGTCTAAAGTGTTCATACTAAATCTGAAGTTTACTTCAGTATAGATTTTAATTGTGAATTTGCACTTTATTGAGAAATAAGTATGAGACAGTGTTTAGTCAAAGAAAACAGAACATCTGGATGCTTATTAATATAAATAACCAAATGTTCCCATATTTCAATAAAAATAAGTATTCACTTTTTTAATGTATAGTTTATATTCTCACTTCTTTAAAAAAAGAAAGAACTCCAGGGTCTGTTTTCATTTTAATTTGATTCAAATGCTTACAATGGTTATTACAAAAGTAAAATTTGGTTATTATTACTGGCTTGTGTTATATTATACATAAACTTGTTGTAATTTGGGATTTTACTCCAATTTCTAGAGTGGCATGAACAGTTTCTGGTAATGGGAACATGACACGTCCTGAAGAAAGATTTCCTCACAACAGGAAATAAAACAGAGGTAAAATTTATTGATTAAACAACAGACTTTTTTTGTTGATTGTAGTGTATTCTCTTTTTAGTACATTGCTAGTGAAAGATGTAAAGCTTGTTTTGTGCTATATGTGATGGTATGAGTGGTGTTACAGTTCCTGTCACTGATATTTGTGAACAGTGGTGAATCATGCTGAAACTGCCAAACCTGATACATTTAGAAACTTCATAAGGCTTTGGCGACTTGAGATGAAACCACTAAATCTTCCAATCATAAATCATCCCAGTTGGTGTTGGTTTAATGCAGATGCTGTGTACAAGTGAGATGCTAGGATGCACCAGGCTGTGAATAAGAATGTTGGTGCATTATTTAAATCCATGTAGTGGTTTGAGTGCCCAGTAGAATTACTTACTCTTTTTCTGCTGTGAGGTAGGATTAGGAGAATAGCAAAGCAGGCTCAAAACTTAAAAGGCTATAAAGACAGGTTTATTAACAAAACTACAAGAGAGGAAAAAAATTAATAAGAATCAGAATAAAATCTTCAAAACACCTCCCCTCTTCCTCACAAACTCCTTTCTCTCTCCCTGACAATATGTAGAGACAAAACTTAGACTTCAGGTCAGTTACCACCTCTGAAATAGTCTTTAAACAATTCTTTTAGAGAGAGAAGTCTCTTTTGGTCTGCCATGAAAACTTCCCTACAAGAGAAAACAATTCTCCTACGGCTTTTAATTCTCACAAAAGCAGCAGCCCGGGAATCTGCATTTGTGAAGTCCCTCCCGTATCACACAGCCTTGCTGACAGCTGCATTATGGGCCATGTAAACTCATGGGGTATCGTTTTAAAGATCAGTGGTTCAAAAGCAAAGGTCCTCTTCATCTGTTTTAAAAATCATCCTCATCTTTAGGAACAGAGATCTTCCTCTTCTTTTCCTGGGAGGAGGTCTTCATCTTATCTCTCTATTCAAACTTCTCCTAAAATCCCAGCTACTTCAGTATTTACTTAGTCCACCACAAATGCCTTTGCTTATATCTACAATCTGAACACGCTAATCTCCCCAAAGCATATTTTCCACAATTTAAAGGAATATTCTAGTATATCATAGTCCATTATCATGATTTTACAAAAGACTTTCAGCCTAGGACTAGGCGTCTTCTCATTCTCCTTCCATCTAGGGCCCAACTCTTCCTTCACTGACTTCGATGTCTTCACATTGTCTGTCTACATGTCTCCGTTCTGTCCTTTTCTCTCACTTGGAGAGAGGATTAGCACTTTGCAAGTTTAATGTGTCAAGGAAAGAGTATCTCTCCCAGGTCTGCGGAGGGCCATGGTGGTCTTTCCTGGGCAGTGGCTGAAGGTGATAAATTCAGGCCACGCTGGGGCTGGGATCTCAGGGTTCTGCCTGCTGCTTGGCCACTCCGCACGCGTGTCTGCCCGCCCCCCACCTCGGCCAGATGACTTGGGAGCAGCAGCCAGAGCTGTCTGCAGGGAAGGATTCTTCAGAAAACTGCTCGGGGATGGGGAGAGGGGCTGCCTGGCTAGGCCTCCCAGGGCCGCATTGGAGGGTGGCTTTAGCGGCAGGAGGTTAGCAGCTGCTCTGCCCAATCCGCCCAGGACGGGGCATTCTCTCCTCCCCTGCCCAGGGGCCACGCGGCAGAGTGGGACTGGCAC
Organism: Oxylabes madagascariensis; assembly: GCA_013400675.1. Classification (NCBI taxonomy): domain Eukaryota; kingdom Metazoa; phylum Chordata; class Aves; order Passeriformes; family Timaliidae; genus Oxylabes; species Oxylabes madagascariensis. Next base: position 18,099 of record VYZR01004410.1, read on the forward strand.
CCAGTCACCTCTTCCCAGGCTGGAAGAAAAAACAGCTTTTCCCAGGATTCTTCTGATTTTAACCTGTGTGGCCACAGAGGCGTTGTCTAGCTCTTTAATTGATTCCTCAGGTTGTCAATATTCAAAGCTAATCACTGATTGGTTTTAATCACAGCTTTTCTTTAGGAAATCGCTTCCAAGCAAAACCAGCTCAATCCACCTCAGGTCCGAGTTGACACAAATATGTACTGTTGCAGAAGCTTGCATCTTTAAAGAGCAGAGAGGGGGAAGTGTTAGACTTGAGGTATTCTGCCTTACAGTGGGTAAATTACAAGCTTTAGTCAGGTAGTTTTGCTGGTGCTTGAAAGCTAGTTTGATGATATTTGCACTTTGATCCTCTTAAGACAGTTAATTGAGGACTCACTCAGATGTGAGCATTTGGGAAAAGTCATGTTAATGACAAAGGTGGAATTTGATGGTAGATTTTAGTGAATTCTAAATAAAGCTGTTTCAGCTCTAGAGATAAACTACTTCACAAGGGCTGGTATAATGCACTTGAAGCAGGCAAAAAAAATGCTCACAAATGCTCACTGTGCTTTAAGAATATGAGCAGTGGTTTCTCCAAGAACTTCGTTCCCACCTAAGTACCTGAACTTACAACAGTTTTTCAGTGAAATTCACTTTACTGCAGTAGTGCTTGGGTATATCCACAGGCTGGTTTTAGTTAAAATGTAAAGTGTGAGAACTTCTCATTTTCCTGCATTGCTACGCATCTATAACTTTATTCTACTCCTTGTTCAAGAAAGGTATCTTTGAATACTTTGTTAACTAGCAGTACTTTCTTTTGAACAACGGGTTTTGTTCGAGTATGTGAAGTTCAAATGTATGATTGAAACTTCTTATGCAGCAGTGCTGCCTATAAAATGCTGTATTGTTTAGACAGGCGCTATTGCAAGTAGAAAGGGGAGTGACTTCCATGGCTGACCTAGAGTGAAGTTGAAAGTAGCAAACCTTTTTAGTGGTAACTAACCAGGGCATTTTATGTCTTTGCAGAGATGCTTGAATGCTGCTTCTGAATAGAATGTATAAATTCCAATATATATTTTTTTTTGATCCTGATAGGCAGATTGCCAGTATCAGATACCCTGATAATCAAGTATAATTCCCCCCTCCTATCATAGTTCATACTCAGGTTGAGCAATAACTGGGAAAGAGAAGGAAAACAGATCTTACTGTGACATGGCAAGTTGTATTTTGAGTGATGAAAGAAAACCTCTCTGAATTAATAAATGTCTTTTTTACAGGAAAATGTGTTTTATAGAAAACAAGTAGAAACAAGTACTTTTGGCTTACTCAGGTATGTAACTGAAAAGCTACTAAACATTTTCTAGTTCTAAGTCTAAAGTAGCTGTGCTTAAAGTTCAGATTTTTTTGCATTATGATAGTTATGAACATAATTGATTAATTGATATGGTAAGTCATAGTAGGCATCTAAAAAACACTTGTTCCCCAAGGCACAGTGTAGCTATGCCTAACCTTGCATCAGAAACCTTGTAGAATATTTCCTACTAATTTTTTGTTCATGTACTGTTTTTGTCTTATCTGTGATGATCCTATCCCGAACCTGAATTCCTTGCTGAAAAACTTTATATGGATCCGGCATCTGAGATGAGACCAAAGTACTTTATTTAAACTTTTCGAAAAGTATTAAAATGTCTTTGTGTGTTTAGTTTTTGTTTTGTTTTCAGAATTAGCAACATGTTATTGCAAACTATTGTCTGCTTGCAAATTAAAATTTCTGCCTTGAATGAGCCATTTGACTTAGATCTTGTTCTCCTTTTTCAGTGATGAATTGGAACACTTTGTCAGAACTGCCTGACAAATGTGGATGATGTAACCAGAAAGAAGTGTAACACCTGAAGAGATAACTGTGGCTTGGAGTGGGATGCCATACTTTTAAAAGCCTGCTGAAACAGCTGCTGAATTTTGTTCAGTAGATACTGTCTTCAGAAACTGCGTGTAGACCGAAATTACTGTCTCTGCATATTTAAAACACTGTCTTTTCAAAATACTGATCTGTCTTCTCTGGGAAGGGTAGCAGTGATACTAGGGAAAGGACTGTTGAGCTTCAGCACATGAAAAACCCCTTGATTATTTACCTGTTTAAAATACCGTGTGGGTACACAGTCTTGCGGATACTGGAGATCTGTGATAACTCAAGAGTAGAGCTCACAGGCAGGCCCTGTAAAGACAGAGTGAAAGCAAAGAAAAAGAGTATGTCTACAGCTTGCATCACTTTATCTAGTGAGGGGGTGAGGAGTTGGGGTTTTATGGACTGCCACTTCGGCAGAAGACTTATACCACAACAATGGAACTGCTCTTCGAGGAACACACTGGCAACAGTACTTGTTTGCTCTCTGGGGAAAAGAGATTGGTAGTAGGAAAAGAGAGCTACATATGTGTGAATTTGAGCTTTAAACTGTGGCTTGAAAAGTACTGGTGCTGTAATCACAGCAGCAGCATATTTGCTGTATTCAGCAAACTGTCCCTTCCACAGAGGAATGAAGGATCATAAATTGGTCACCAAGTAAATTTAAAGACATCTCATGGTGTACATAAAATGTAATTGGCCTTGAAGCGTGACTTTCAAGCCTTATTGCCAGGAATTCTTTATAAAGGCAGAAACGTGAGAATAGCATAATTAAAAATTCATAGACCTATTATTACTGAATCATTTTGAAATTGTCCGAAATACATTAAAGCAGCCCTGTAGCTCATGGGGTGTACCTGTTGGTCAGTGACAATTCCATGTAAAGTCCAGTTTTCTGTCGAAGTAGTATGAAGTATAAACACTACCAAGAGCAGCACTTCAGGCATTGGAAATGTCAAAAAAAAAAAAGTATCCATTGGGTTACTAGTGGATGCTAAGGATCTGACTGAACTCCAGGAGTGCATTGGCTCACTGAGCATCTCCTATGGTTTGCTTATTAAACAGTGGCCAGCTAGTCTGGCTAAAGACTCTTCCTTTTGAGCAAGGAATGGTCAATCAGTATTAAATACCAAGATCTGCAGATACAAACTTTAAAATAGCTTTCTCTTTGTTGCTTTCAATAATACTTGTTTCTGTTAACAAATGTTGCTGAGAGTGGTGCATATTTTCGTGTGCCATGTTTTGTACACTTGAATAAAGATAAGGGTGTTGAAATCAAGGCTGTTGCACATCAGCTGTGGATCATACCACAGTGTTCCTTGACTGCATGTACTTCTCAAGGGCTATGGAGGCAATGTGGCCTTGTACTGACTGGTGCAGCATGTACTGCGCACACAATGCTTCATGTTGTGCTTGAGTGACTCCAGGACAAAAACTACTGACAATGTACTCAAGAAGTGGGAAGGTAAGATCAGTCTCAATCTTCTGCCCACTGCAGATCTGCAAAATGTCTGAGTGCTGTTGACAGCATCTAGAGGAGCTGCTTGGCTGGTAAGTCCAGATGTTGTCAGCTCTAGCTAGATCAGTCTCTTCTGGATGTTAAGATGACAAAGAGCAGAGAGATGGTTAATAGAGCAGCAATCTTTGTTAAGTACTTTGTTAGATATTCAAAGGGATTTATATATTCATTACGGGGTCAGAGGAGTGGCATGTGTTTTGGAGAATAAAGATAACATTTTTATGCTTTACGCTGATAATACAGAATGTTTAAACCTTTAAAGAGAATGCCATATGTATGTGCAGTAAACTTGGTAAAAGTGAGTTTATCTTGTGCTGTTGAGGATGTAATAATTTCATGACAGTCTTGTTCTGTATGCTCTAAAAATTATTGGGGATGGTCTCAGAGGTAGGGTTGGCAGCAGTAGATAGAGGGTGCCAGGGAATAAAGTTACTGCATAAGAGTGTTGTGGAGGCCTGTCTCAGAATGTTTATTCATGAAAAAGATTGGCCTCTCAGCACATAAAAAAAGTGGCCAATGGTAAAGCATATTGAATATTGACCTGCAGAACTTTCGAAAGGAATGATCCTGTACTTCACAGCTACTGAAAATCGGTAGCCAATAAAATTGTGTATTAGAATAGGGAGTCGTGTTGACAAAAGTGAACTAATGTTCAACCATGGCATGGTCCAGAGGATTTAGTTTATAAGACAGTGAAAATTATGTAGGAAGGTCATTTTTGTAAATTATTTGAAGATGGAAACTGGCTTTTTTGCCTTGTGGGAGGAGGATAATAGGTTTTCAAACCAGTTGTGGATTTACTTCTGGTACGTTTCCTAGAGTGATGTTTAATACAAGTGAGATAAGGAGAGGTAGTTGTGAAGAGTTACTGTATGACACATTTGGAACATGTGGCATGGGATTTCTCTGCAAAAGCACTTCATAAAACTTGGGGTTTACAAAAGAGTTGGATTTAAAGCTTCAAGACTGCACAGTAAACAGCATGAAAGCACTTAGCTGCTTTTGTGCTTTAGTCCAGTGAAGTCTTGCACTAACCATCCTTAGTGGTGAGCTAGAAGTGTCACATGGCTGTTGGGCTGTGGTCCAAGAAATTGGTGGTTAAACAAACTGTTCTGGAATGTTGCCATTTATCGGTCTTAGTAACTGGGCAAATACTGAGTCTCCCAGCAGAGACTTAGTAATTAAATGAATGTTGAGTTTATAAGCAAGAGAAGTACCTTGCAACCACATGGAAGATTCGAGAGTAGCATAAATGCTACTATTGAAGTAGCAAGGTCCTTATTAAGGTGGGAGGTTTTGTCTTGCTGAAGAACTTGTCTTACTGGTGAAGGCTGTGATCTATAATCAAGAGTGGGGAGGTGAAACTAAGCTAGCAGTGGTTATCTTGCCACAGCACCCGCACTGCTATGTGAGTGCCAGTGCTGCTGTGATACCTGCTTGAAGTATCAGATCCCAGTGAACAGGAATTTCAGTGTAAGCTCTGCTGGTCTGGCTGCCATCCTCCAGAGGAGTGTGTGACTGTGGCTGTAACTAAATTGTGTGCTGGTGTGGGGGTTCCTACTATCTTGCAGGAAAGCTCTTAACTATAAATTTGTCATACAGAGTTTGGGGTATGTGTTCTGCCAGTTAAAAACCAGCATAGAAATGAAATCAGTAGGTAAGGAAAATTGTTCTGTAGAACATTCAAACACGGCCATAGCAGTCAGCAAGTGTTTGACTTTGCCCAAGGAGAGGTATTCTTTATATTGAAGAGTGCTCGGCCCTAACTTTGGTAGCTTTTCTTCACACTCCCTGCCTTTGTCCCAGAGGACAACCTTTGAGCTGTCATGTGGAGTATGAATGAATTAAACAGAAAAATGGTAATTTCAGATGAGTGGAGTACATGTGGAGGCTTTATATGCTATGTAAATGCATATCTGATGATTTGCATTCTGTATTTTTTGGTGTTACAACCAGTTTTACAAGCATTTTTGCTTGTCTGCCCTTGTGTTTCCCTCAGAGGATATAAACTGGGAAAGTACTATTAGAATGATGAATTCTGTTTCCTTTCAAACATCATGTGGCTTTTTAGTTGATAGTCCAGTTGAGCTATCAGGGCCATGAAGACAGTACTTCTCTGCCATTGTCTCGAACTTCCTGCAGGCTCCGGAGGACAAAGTGGTGTTTGATGCTCAGAAGAATGGCTGTATTGAGTGGGACAAAGTCTGCCTCGTTCAGTATTCTGTCTGAGGATGACCAGTATAAGGAACAGGAGAAGTATAGAGAGCCCTTCCAGCAGTTTTCTTGGAAATTTCCTGAGATTTTCGTTTGTATTTGAATACTACTTTGCAATTATGACCTATCTCCATTTAAAAATATTTGAAAAATGAATGATGTATGGGCTGTAAAATACATGAAGTAGTGGGTATGTTAATAAGTGTAGGGAGGGTAGGACTGGGAGGGGGCTGAAGTAAAAGCTTTTATTTTTCCCCTTTTTGAAGCTGATGTCACTTTTGATTCTCATGTTATGAAAACGTGGTAAGTGAAGTTCAGTGAAGGCCCTGGTGCTAGGACAGCCTTGCTGTTTAATTGAGCTGTGTTGGGGGTGAAAATTTGATGTACTCATATGTGCTCTTACCCCTGAGCTACGCTTCAGGCGTCTCACCAAACCAATAAACACAATCTTTCTCCTGAAACTGGAGTTCTCCCTAACTGAAGGAGCACTCTCCCAGCAACAATGGTACTAGTTTTATAGTGGCAGGTGAAGAATGATATCTGATCCAAAATGAAGGGGTTTTGGGTTGGTTTTTTGGGTGGTTTGTTTGTTTGTTTG